>CAJVPY010001673.1:0-18593 GCA_910591965.1 Dentiscutata erythropus | reverse complement strand
ATATTACCACAAAAATTAGTAATTTGGGTGGGAGAGAAATCAGTTCACATGCCAATATGAAGGAGAGGGCGCGCGCGAATATATCTAGCAAATTGACCTGTTACGGGCCAAGTCCACTCAAACCATTTTGATATGCCGGGTATAGTTTTAGATTTTTTTTTCAGTGTTTTTTGTTTTTTTATTATTTCTATTATGTAAAAAATAAATGTATTATAAATAAAAGGTGAAATTCTTTATAATCGATTTTTAAATTTATTTTTATAATAAAATATTGTCATCACAATAAATCTTGTTTATTTTATTACTATATATAATTTCATATGCTAATGATTTAAAAAGTATAATCTATTTTATATATAATTTCATATACTATTGATCTGATCTATAATAAAGAGCGTAAATCTATTTGTTTTATTTTTACTATATACAATTTTCTCGTTATTAATCTATAATTCTATTTTTAAAATTTTGTAATTTATTTAATAACGTTAAACATACCCCAAATTTGTATCTTGATCTACTAATGTTTCTATATTCCGATTTGGTTCTATGTGTGATACTGATGTTCCGCTTAGATTTTGAAGAGCTGTTTCGATATTTTCTCCATCAGTAAGATCACATCCAACTCTAATATACCTTTTGATTGCATGTGCAATCTATAAATAATAAATTAATAAAAACAAATAAATAAATAAACACAAATAAATTAATAAAAATGATAAATTAATAAAAACTGAAAAACAAATAAATTAATAAAAAACAAATAAATTAATAAAAAGAATAAATTAGTAAAACAAATAAATTAATAAAAAACAAATAAATTTTTATTTACCATCGTATATTAGTTTTAATTAAATTAATAAAAAAAAAATTTATTTACTATTGCATGGTGAGAATCAACAGTTGTTTTTGCTTCTCCTGGTTCGAGGAAAATCCATCCATGTACTTCTACATTATACCAGTCATACCAGTGACTGATGATTGCCATTAATTCTGAATTGTGATAGTGTCCTCCATTATCCGAAATTATTTTAATCCATTGAAGTTTGGGATCTATTGTCATAAATACTGCCTCAAAACAAGATGCTGTAAACCAAGCATCTTGTTTGGTATCAGAACTCCAATGGTTATAAGCTTGAACATCTAACTTTTCAGGATTATTTTTATCC
This sequence comes from Dentiscutata erythropus, assembly GCA_910591965.1. Taxonomy (NCBI): domain Eukaryota; kingdom Fungi; phylum Glomeromycota; class Glomeromycetes; order Diversisporales; family Gigasporaceae; genus Dentiscutata; species Dentiscutata erythropus. Next base: position 17,424 of record CAJVPY010001673.1, on the reverse strand, counting down.
TTTTGAAATATTAGAGTCATATGAAAGGTCCATCCACGCTTTCCAAAAAATTCACTTTTTATTTCTCAAGCTGTTGCAGGTAAAATTCACATTTTGTAATCAACTACAATAATAGCTCCATAATTATCTAACTCACATAAAGTAGAATTAAATTGAGCATTTAGGTAGGTCTTACGAGTTTGATGTGCTAAATAACATGTTAATTGTTCTTGGTATTCTATAAGTTTGGGATGATGAATAGCATCAAGTTGATTTGTAAGATCTTTAAAAATATTGAAAATCTTGTCACATTCGTGACACTGTGTAAAATGTTGATTCGCGCATTCTCCAAATGCAAATAATAGACAATGGTTAATACAATCTACATGATTAATTATACCATTATCATTTACAAATAATTCTTTTTCATAATTTCGTTTTAGGTGACAATGTAAACATTCCAATTCATGAATTAAACAATCCTATAAAAGAACTTACATGTAAATATAAATATAATTATAATAATATTAATAAAATTTTAATTAATACTAACCCTTTGAATCTTATTAGAAAAATTTCTTGTAACTAGTTCAATCAAATTCTCAAAAGGCTGATATCCATAATCATTACATGTTATACATAGTCCTCCTAAATCTTTTCTATATTTGAATCAGCTGTTTTGCAAGCGAGACATAAAAGAAGTACGCTTCATTCCATTAGGATAAGTAGCAGAAAATTTTTCCCAAAGGATACTTTTTTGATCTTTTAGATAAAGTACTGGTAATTGAGTTTTTGCATCTACTTTATAAGAACTCATATTTACATTTGCTTTGTTTGTAAAAAAGAGTTCAAATTCTTTTACTTTAACTTCTGACATTTTTGAACGAGTAATAATTGGTTTTTCTAATATAGGACATCCAGGTCCATTAATTCGGAAAAATTTTCGTGCTGTGTTAATTGTATTAGGCGAAACCTGAATAATACAATATAAATATGTAAGTAATATAATTGTTATATATGTTTATGTGAAAAATATGAAACTTCGTATTATCTCTAATTTTTCAATTATTTCTTTATATGTAAAATCTTCTCCAATTATTGATAACATACGTATCTTTCCATTTATTCCTTTAGGATTTGCATCATAACTATTACGAAAGCAATTCCAAAATACACAAGAGGTATCAACTGATTTGTTTAATGAGTCTTGTAAAGATATTTTTAAAAATCCTTTCATATATAAATTGGTAATTATTTCACAATCTTTTTTAGAATTAGTTGCATTTGTCCAAAATTCATCATAAGAAATGTCATTTTTATATGGAGTAATATTTGTACATCCCAACGTATGAAACATTGCACGCCACAATCATAATTCTTTTTTAGAAATTTCATAATTCAAATCATATACTTTACCAAGATGAGTATGCAATTCAATTATATTGCTTTTTTGTTGTATCCAATTTTGAAACACTTGATACCATTGAACTGATCTTCTAATTGTTCTTTTTAAATGTAACTCGTATAATTGTTTCATTATTGTTTCGTTATTCCAATCTGCAAGTGTATATTTAAAAATAGGTGGTTGATGTAAAAATATTTAATTTATTCTATTTAAAGTTATGGGATGATTTATAACAAATAAAGTTTCACCTGAAATAGATTTCAAAATATGAGTTTTATTCCAAACAGTATTAGGTGAAATATCTTTATATTCAATAACAATTTGACTGTTTTGATAAATTGTTATTAAAAATAAATCTTTGTCAATATGTTGATAAAAAACAGACTGTATTCTTTTGTATTTATAAAATAATGATGCTGCATAATTATGACTAGTTTTTTTATTTGATTTTGTAATTTTGCCAAGACAACTAATAAAAACAGTTATGTTTTCTAACTCTACAATAAAAGGATGAAATATAATTCCTTCTAATAATTTTTGAGCTATTTCAAGTTGATCTAAACCTAAATAGGAGGGTCCTGCAAATTTTGTTTTGCTACCGAGGACAGATTGATAAACAGAAGTAATTGCCATGGAGGCACTTGTAGTAATACCACTACTTTGTTCTCCTCCTTCACAAATATAACCAGGTTGTAAAGGGCTATGAACATGTTGAACTATACGAATAATAAATGGAGTATTATTAAGTTGAATCATAATTTCAAGTCCTAAACGTAAAGGAATAGGATATATGTGTTTTTCTTGAGTTTCTTGAGTTTTTTCTTTAGAAAAAATCCACCAATCACGTAAATATGGACCATAATGAAGTTTCAAAATAATATTTCCAGTTATAACAAGTTTTCCTGAAGTTATATGATTTTTTGACATGAGGAAAAAGAGATTTCAAATAGAATTTTTTTTACTAGTAAACATAACGCCATAATTTATTAATAAAAAATCAAAATTTCTATCGATCACATGTGGATCAGCAATTAATTCATATAGCTTCATGAGACTAAATATTCTAATCTTGCAAAAATGATTTATGATTTTTTATCAATTCCTGATATATTTTTTAATAACACATTGGAAATTTGGGGGTTTTGGGACAAAACTGCCAATATTGGCAATAGTGTGCCACGCCTGCTAGAAGCTCAAATCCGTAACTGATTTAGGTTAGACTTGTAAAAAACGTTTTTGACCACACTCGAATGAGGTGTAATTTATATTTTAGATCACATTTTTGATATAATTTGATTAGATTTATTTTATGCTACTCCGCTTGCTGTTAAAAAAACAAAGAGAAGCGGTGGAGAATATGAATGTAATGAATATTCCTGATCCCTTCTCTGACGTGTAACAAGCTAAATTGCATATTATTTTACTAAATCTAACCTTTTGATATCATAAGTCTAACCTCACAGAGGTTAGATTTATGTTTAAACCATACGCAATATCGATATATTTTGTTCTAATTTCCTCATGCTATATATAAGCTTTAATTTTCCTTAGAAAGCTTTTTAGGATAGCAAAAATAAATCTAACCTTAAATCTAACCTCTGATACCGAAAATTGTCCTTGGTTTTAACGCTTTAGACCAAGTTCCTGATATACAAAATAAATCTAATCTTAAATCTAACCTCTTGGTACCGAAAATTGTCCTTGGTTTTAACGCTTTAGATTAAGTTCCAGATATACAAAATAAATCTAACCTTAAATCTAACCTCTTGATATCAAAATTGTCCTTGGTATTTAGTACTCTAGATTAAGTTCCCGATATATAAAATAAATCTAACCTCTTGATATCAAAAATTGTCCTCGGTATTTAACACTCTAGATTAACTTACTGATACACTATTTTCATGGGCTTTTTCTTGTAACCTATTAACATACTGAATCATATAGTACCCTCTCTTATGCAATTTACATTGCCCACAAGTAGATCCAGTAGGCTTACCACAATCAGTACAAGGATATCGCTTCTTAGCTAAATAATGATGCCGAAATCCTTCAGGCCGAGTACAAGCTTTGTTACAAACTTTTCCAGAGTTATGAAGATAATCGCAAGTATACTTTGCCAACATTTTATATATAACGAATAATATTTTTAAATTGAAAAAAAGTTTACACAGTATACAACGAATAAAAATTTTTAATTAAACAAAAGTTTACACAGTCTATATAAAAACAAAACGCATATACCATAACATGTCTGATGCATATCCAGAACATATCGAAGAATTTAGTATTGAGATAGCTGATTATATTTTAATTGGTCCAACAGGTCATATGCCTTTACCAGAAACAATACCAAAACGTAATAATGGTATTATAAACATTAAAAATGATGATGACTGGTGTTTTGGATGGTGTGTCTTAGGAGCATTGCATCCGGTTAAAGTTCATCCAGAAAGAAACTCACATCGAATATATACAAAATATATAAATGAGCTTAATATGGAAGATATTCCAATTCCAGTACCAGTCTCTACACCAGTTTACCAAAAATTCGAAGAAAATAACCTCGAGATCAGTCTTTGTGTATATGAATGGTCTAATCAAAATAAGTGTCTCGAATTCCAGTATCTTTCTGAAAGAAGAAGTGCAGAATTTAAGCAGATAAATCTTTTAGTTATTTCAGAAGCCGATGACTTAGAAAATTCTCGAACATATTATTGTATAATCAAGGATCTCCGTAGACTAGTTTACAATCATAGTAAACACAAAGAAAGAAAATATCTATGCCGTTTCTGTCTTCATGTATATTCTACAGAAAAGGTGTTTAATGAGTATATATCAAATCCCAAAAAATGTTTAGAAGTAAATAACGCTCCGCAATTACCAAAAGTTCCCACATTGGAAAAAAGTATTAAAGCTTTTAATAATCATAAATGCATGCAACCAAATCCATATCGAATAATTTGGGATCTTGAATGTTTAATTACAAAACTAACTCCAGAAGAAGATGCTCAATTAACTCGGACTGAAAGAATTCAAAAGCATATTCCATGTGGATATTCATATGCAGTTATTCGTATGGATAGTTCCTATAACTATGAGATCACAAGTCAAGATTTATATAGAGGGCCAGATGCATTGCAAAGATTCGTTGACAAACTTGAAGAAGAGTTAGAAGAAATCTGAGCAAATTTATCTGAACCTGCTGATATGATTATGGAACCTGGGGATTATAGAAAATATCGAACATCAAAAAATTGTTGGATATGTAAGAAAGAATTTCCGAATCAAACTTTACTTAAGGAAATGGTTTGTTGTCCAAATACCGGAGATTATAAAGGAGCAGCACATTGCAGATGTAAACGAAAAAACGAAATAATTGGTCCGAAATGGTATCAGTAACCAAGTATTCCAGATAATGGAATATTCAAAGAAACTTACAACTGTATGTACTGTGATGGGCAGATTTTAGATAAAGGATTATTAAAAGTTCGAGATCATGACCATATTAATGGTAAATATAGAGGACCCGCTCATAGTGATTGTAATAAAAAATTACAAATGGATGAATTCAAAACGAAGATACCACTTATCTGTCATAATTTTCGAGGTTATGACTCTCATTTGCTCATAGAGGTTGTAAGCAGATTTACAGCTGATAAGCTAAAATGTATTCCAGAAAATATAGGTAAGTACAAAGCTATGGATGTTGGTCAATTCCGATTTTTAGATAGTTTTCAACATATGTCAATGGGTCTTAATAAACTTGTTGAAAATTTAGGCAAAAATTTTGAAAAATTTCCTCTAACAGTAAAATACTTCACCAATAAAGGATATTCAATAAATAAAATCAAGTTAATAATACAACAAAAAGGTATTTTTCCATATGACTGAACAAATACATGGGATAAATTCGATAGAACAAAGCTTCCACGCAGAAAAGATTTCTATTCTCAGCTCAAGCAGCAAAATATTAGTAAAGGAGATTATGAACATGCGCAAAAAGTATGGCAAGAATTCGAAATGACAAATTTTGGAGAATACCATGACCTTTATCTTGAAACAGATGTACTTTTACTTGCAGATGTTTTTATGAACTATACTATTATACGTGTTGCCCAAATCCCAAATTACTAGTATTTGGGATTTGGGATTTGGGATTTCGGCAAAAAATACTAATCATAATTTGGGATTTGGGATTTGGGATTTGGGATTTGGGATTTGGGATTTTGGCATTTGGGATTTTGGCATTTGGATTTTGAATTTGGGTGGCAGGTATATATACTATTATGTGTTTACAGGATGATGGATTAGACCCCTCACATTATGTTTCAGCACCAGGAATGTTTAATGATTTATTATACAAAAGTAGCGAAGTTGAGATTAAGCTAATGACGGATATGGATGAGTATTTGATGGTGGAAAATGGGATTCGTGGAGGTATGACAATGGTAAGTCAACGATATGCCAAAGCTAATAATGAAAAATGTCCCGATTATGATCCTAACAAACTAAAATTCTGGATCATGTATGAAGATATGAATGCTTTATATTCAGGCGCAATGACGCAATACATGCCTACAGAGATTTTAGGAAAGGTAGGTCCAGAAGAAATTTCCGATATTCAAAGTATTGAACCTGATGCTGAAATAGGATATATGCTTGAAGTTGATTTAGAAGCACCTATAAACATGCAAGATTTCTTTGCAGATTATCCTTTAGCACCAGAAAAGCAAATCGTACCAGAAAATTGGCTTAGTTTATATAATGAAAGATTAGTACATGACAAAGCAGTTAGAGGTGGAAAATATGTAACAGGAGAAAGCTATTACAAACCCTCTTTCCCAAGAAAAATTATATAGTTCATTATAGAGCTCTACAGATATATATGAAATTCGGAATGAAAATTACAAAAATTCACAGTGTTTTAAAATTTCGTCAATCTCCATGGATGAAAAACTATATCGAGAAAAATATTCGTAAAAGAAAAATTGCCAAAGCTAACAAAGAGGAGTTTGGGGTCATGTATTATAAACTTAAGAATAATGCAGTATTCGGAAAACAGATGGAAAATGTTTGTAAACATATGAGAGTAGAATTACTTAGATTTGATCAAGATAAAAAACTAACTCGTCTCGTTAGATCTCCATTATTTGTAGGGTTTAAAGCATATGAGGGGGGAATTACAGCAGTTCATATGTTAAAAGGTACAGTAACTCTTAATAAACCATTATTTGTGGAGCAAGTGATTCTTGATATTAGCAAAGCTATGATGTATAATTTCTGGTATGGTTATATAAAACCTCGCTGTGGAGACAAGACCCATTTACTTTATACAGATACAGATTCTCTTATTATGTGGATCGAGACAGAGGATATTTATAAAGATCAAGCTGAAAGACCAGATATTTTCGATTTCGACTATTCAGGAGATTTATTCTTAATGAAGGATGAAACAAAGGGAGGACCAATAGGTAAGTCAGTATGTTTGAAACTGAAAATGTATTCAGTCCTTCTAGCTGGGTATGATCCAAAAACTCCTAAAACAGATACAGATTTCGAAAAAGAGTTAGAGGAAGAAGAATCTAGAAAATCTCAAGGTATGAAAGACTAGCAGAAAAAGCATGGAATGCAAAAGGCTAAAGGTGTTAAGAAATGTGTAGTTAAGAGAGAGCTTCGGCATGATAAATTTTTAGAATGTCTCAAGACTAAGAAGCTAACCTGACATGATATGTATGGTCTCCGCAGTTATGATCATGAAATATATTTAGAACGAGTAAATAAAATTGGGTTAAATTCATATGATAATAAGCATTGGATTCTATTAGATGGTATACGAACCCTCCCATACGGGCATTGGAGAATTTTTGCATATAAGCATATGGTTTCATCTGGAATATCTCCTGAAGAAGCTGAAAAAAGAGCAATGACGGTTAAGCTTAAACCTCAATACCAGTAATCAGATGAACCTAGTTATTTCACCAAGTGAGCAAGACTTCGTAAAATTAGATCAATTATTAAGATTTTTTTTTCATGAGTAATAAATATTTTGACTCAATGCTAGATAACTACGATCTCGAATATAAGAAAGAGTATGATGAATTTATCAAAGAATATGGATGGGATATTGATAACCCCGAATTCACTCCTCAGTGGTACGACTGGAAAGAACTTTTTGATATAATCTTGGAGTATTGGGATGAGAAGGTGATTAGACAGTGGAGAGAAAAGGCACTTCAACGGTTTGTATATATTTTACCTAATATAAAAAATCCGGTATCATTATTCCATACTTTTATAAATTCTGATGTTTTTAAGCTTCCACAAATATTGAGCCTCGAGGGAGTGATGACATGTGACTAATTTTTCGTTTAATAAATTATATTTACTTAATGTAAGAAAGCAAGTCGGCCTACCCATCTGTCATATTTATTTTTTTCGGTTAGATCTGGAGACAAATGTAATAATTACATAAATCGGGATAAAAAATATTTCTAGTATAATATCCAAAATGACAGAAAAATTTAATAAACATGCAGAACGAAAAGCAAAAAATAAGCTTAAATATCTCCAAGCATCCATCACAGTTTTGGAAATCGAAATGCGGACATTCCAAATAAAACTCGAAAATATTATCCAACGATGTCGCAATATAAATTCATCTATATATAATTATAACAAATATAATAGCAATACCTCAGATTCTGAAACCGATACATCTAATGATGTGGAAATTCTCACTTACACCTCAAAAGATATACTGGTAAAAAAGATACACGAATCTAAAGACCTTGGTCCAGTCTATTCTACGTGTAAAAAGAAGCGAAATAAGAACAAGGTATATAATTGTACAAAGGTATGTAAAGTAGCCTCGACACATAAATTGATCGTATAATAAATCGTGATCACGATATTCTGATTTTTATTACATGTGTTTAGACGTACTTTACAGGTTAGATTCACATGTTTTTTGTATGACTCAATTTCTCACATATACCCTCATTCGTCATTTTTTGATTAATTTTTATGTTTTTCACTAATCATAAATTTCACTAAGAATGAACTAATTTACTTATCTTTGTATCATTTCGGACGTAATGCCAATTCGAGTTGGGGTATATTTTCTCGGACGACATATGAGTGGGTATATAAGTATATGAAAGGTGAGCAACGAAAATTTATTTGGTTCTGTGTATTATGCTGAGAACGGAAAAAGTCCCAACTACTAATCTTAAAAACCTCGCATATAGCATCCTAAAAAACCTCAACGACGATGTTATCAAAAATAAGAAATTCACTGAGTTACCTAACTGTGTAGAATGCAATAAAAAGATTTTTTCTGACCTCAATAAAGTATTCACAGTCTTAGGATGCGAACATATATACCATATACCTGCCACCCAAATTCAAAATTCAAATGCCGAAATCCCAAATGCCAAAATCCCAAATCCCAAATCCCAAATTCCAAATACTAGTAATTTGGGATTTTGGCATCCCAAATCCCAAATGATTTGGGATTTGGGCAACACGTATAACATACCATAGAATCTGTATTGAGAAGAAACTCCTGTTTACAAAATCAAATGGTTGCCCCTTTACCAACTGTGGAAAAAGCGTCGAGACTATTACCGAAGCTAGCACAGCCGAAACGGAGCCTAGACGCAATTCAGAATTCAGCACTTCGTCATTAGTTGGGAAGATGGGAAACCAACTTAATATCCAGTCTCAAGAAATTATTGATGAAGAAATGACGGATGCGGATAATAGGGAAAATAAAGATAATAGCGGAGCTAGTGCCAAGGCACATAATTCGAAGGATAAGGCCACTGATATGGGTGAGGAGTCTAATAAAAGACCTATCGAAGTTGACTCTGAAGAGCCGAATACCACGCAAGATAAATTCCCCAGTAAGAAAGCGAAGAAGGAAGTTAAAAACAAGGATTCCCAGATACTGAAACGACTTATCAAGAAGTTAAGTAGTAATAGTAGTCCGCAGGTATCTGAAATTAGCGTAGAAGAGGGTGAGAATTCTGAAAATTTGCTTCACTTATACAATAAAATTATTAATGCCGAGATTCGTAAAGAGATTGCAAGTCAAGAAGTCATAAAATCTTATTATTCATTTGGAAAAGTTCTCTCGTAACGTTTCAAGTACCACTTCGATAAATCTTTAAACGTGCATTAAGCTCAAATGGATGTTAATGATGAACTTGAAAAACAACTCCCTGACACTACTGAAACTACTCGTAATAAAAGAAAAGAAAGAGCTCAAAAAATATACTTCCTCTTTAATAGTATTGGTATCGAAAAAATAGGTTTAGTTAAATCTTTTTCCACGAATACTATCTCGAAGCTAAGTGTAGAAAAAATCAAATATGTAAAAGACGAAATCATAAAGACTGCGCCACAGATCACGTGACCCTGACCGCTGGATCAAGATCACGTAACATACATATATCAGAGTTTCGTTATTAGAAAATAATGTATTACAATTTATAAAAAATCATAATAAAGTATCAATTATTTTTCTTGCCATTAATGTAACACATTGGGTTTGTGAAGTGTAGACTCTTTGAGCCATGCGACCATGGTGGCGTCTTCAGCTTGCTTTGCAATAAATTGCATATAATGTTATACATCTTCATCGTCAAAAATAAACACGTGATTTATGCATGTGACATAGAGCCCTCATGTAATCGCGGAAAAATGATTTGTCGAAGTCAATTATTTCTATACCGGGTTTGTGAAATATGTCATTATCTATCATTAAATAATTATTTGTGTTAATGCTTATGCATGCCCCAAGGGAGCAACCTCATGTGATCGCGGGAAAATGGCACCTTGACTTTGCTGATTTATGCATTGTGTCTAGTTAAAAATTTGTATGAATTGATTATAAGTTTTTTCCCATTCTTCCATAAGATCATCGAGCCATGCAGTACTTAAACCACTCTTTAGTATACCATGATGTAATAACTCTTCGCCAGTCAGTCTTTTCCAATCTGTTAAAAATTTATGGTATTTTCTAGTATCTTCATTCCTTTTTATTCCTTCACGATAACAGCATATATCTCTCTCCAGGTCACCACGGAAGCATCCCATGGTCCATCTTTTTTTCTCAGCCTCAGTAATGACCAAAGATTTCTCGGGATCCATTTCATGTTTGATGGCATATTGATAAAGGCGAGTTTTGTTTGGATGAATTAGTGAGTTACTGATTTTGTTTGGTACACTTACTTGAATTTCTGGTAAGCTCTGTATAGCGATTATAACTTTCTTTTGATCAATGCGAAAAGGACAATTAAGATAATAGTGATCATTTTTATCAAGACAGCTCCAATCACCCCATATACCTAAACATGTATATACCTCTTTGCATACAGGACATTTAGCTTCTGAATCTGTATATTTAAAAACATCTCGGTACCATGCATTCGAATTAGTATATGATAAGAAAGGAAAACGTTTATGTACTGTTTCATGGATTATATCTTTCTCTTCCGGAAACTTGAAAATTTTGATAACACAATCCTGTGAAAGGTAATTATTAGTCTTTTCGATTTGTGGGGGTTCAGGAGTTTCAGACATTATCCAGGGATCAAGCCCAGTTTCTTCTGTATATGCTCTATATAAGCTTAAACGAATTTTATCTGTCAAATGACTCAGTGAATCAACCAATTTAGCGTGCCAGTTTAAATATTCAAGAGTTAAGGCTTTATCCATGTTATTCTTTATATGATCGCAAATTCAAATTGAGTATGAATTATGTCTTGTCACGCTTATATAACAAGGATGCTTATGCACTGAAACTCTGTGCATATCCCGAAATAGTAATAAAAAAAATATATGTAGTATTGCAAAGCAATGACCCTTTAGGTCTAATTAATTTGAAATCGGAGAATTTGTCGAAGGCAATATAACTTTATATTTTATGCTATTATCTCGATTTCACGCTTTCGCATATAATAAAATAGGTTCCAACTTCATATCTACCTTTTACACTCTTCCCATCTTCATGATATAATTTACATACTGGGCATAATGATCCCTCAATAATATCATAGTAATCAAATTTTTCAGTAATAAATGTTTTATATAGATCAGAATATTGCCATAGTATCTTATTACGAAAATAAGCATGGTCATGAATTGGATTAGATGATACACTTGCATCGGTTGATTCCTCCGAAATCGTTTCTGATAATTTTTCCAGTGATACCTTCTCAGGAAATGCACTTACCTCAGTTTCTGGTAAAGTTTTCTCTTTCTCACCTACCTCAATTGCACATATTTGGTTTAAGGTATTTAATTTTATCTATGCCTATTTTTTCAAATAGTTTATAAGTTTTTATGGCTCTTTGTGTCTTTTTACATAAGGTTTTACGCAAAATTTCTGGGAGTTGTATTCCCATTTCCTTGGACCTTTTCTCACGGATAATAATGAGATGCTCTAATATTTTATCATAAATTATACCTTTAGCTTTTTTCTCGCCAATTTTTCCCTTACTATTTTTCACAAGGTCATTATACTGAACTACAAATTCACTTCCATAGTTAATCCAGCATAGGGTTTCATCCTGGTTAGCTTTCATAGCGTAATATTCAGCATTAGTTGCTTTATCAAATAATTGAGCTAAATCGAGTAATGAGATTGTATCAGAATTTTGACGATGGGCCGTCGCTGAAATTTCAGTCACAGAATCTGAAATAATATTATTCTGAATGCCATCAGCTATCACCTGAGCGATATTCTCTGTTCCATTTTTCTTGTGTGATTGGGATGTTTTGTCTTGGCTTTTATTTTGATCCCGATCCCAAAGCTTTTTCACAGTTTTCGGGTCCAGAGATTCAGGTGTCGACAGGGTTGATACTTCGGATTGTATTGGTGGAGTTGAGTTATTATGTGATTCTTGAAGTTTTTTTTCCCGGTTCCTCTCTCTTATCTCACTACTAATCCTTTCCTTATGTATCGTTTCTACAAAATCTAGGATCTTGGCTGAATCGTCATTGATAATATCTTGTGGTAAAGAGGTTGTAGATGTTTCAGGCTCCGTTGAAGATTCAGATGAATCTAAAGATTCGCCCCTTTGGGCCTGGGTTGAGATATGTTCTATTTCAGGCAAGGGATTGGGAGTGATACCTTTCTCCTCATCAGAATGGCTCTTGATAAGTGGTGAAATATCTTTTGTAGGAGATGGCTCCTGATAATTAGTAATAACCTGCATCTGTTTCCGTTCCAATTTCGTGATTCTATCTTTGAGCTCAGTATTTTCTTCTGCGGTCTGTTCCAATTTGGCGATTCTGGCTTTGAGCTCAACATTCTCAGCTTCTCGCCTGGCATTCTCTTCCATAACCTGTTTTAAAAGCTCGGCATTCTTAGCTTCGAGCTCAGCCTTTTTGGCTTCAAGCTCAGAAATTCGTTGTCTTAATGAATCAATCTCAGATTGCATGTTTTAGTAATAGATTGTATATATCTTATTATTTATTTAAAATGTATAACCAAAGCAATGAAAATTTCAACGACGGGCCGTCGTCAAAAATTTCAAAATTACGAATAAAAATATTGGCATCGATTTTATTATGACGTGAGAATTTTGCATATTAATCTTTAGTAAATATCACGACATAAAATTTATACTTTGCCTCGAATCAGATCATTTAAACAGTTTTGATCTCATACAAGTATCCGATCTCATCAAATTTTGAAACATGCTTTATTATACACTCAATTCCATTTCAGGCAAAACTCGATATACATATTGATAAATCATCTACATATAACTTTTCTTATCACCATGTGTAAATAGGATGAAAGTTAATTTGACGATAGACCAACAATAGCAATCTTTACTAATTTTGGTGGAGGGTGGGCATTCTGACGTAAGTAGAACGTGGTGAACTAGCTGGGGTGTCGGAAACGATTACCTCTAATACTTCAGAAATACGATCCTTCAAAAATTATAAAGTGTTAAATGGTTTGATGGCTAAAACTAATAACCAAAAACTACTACCTATCGCTTACTTTAATATTATACAATGCTTCTAATACTGGTATCAGACTTAAAAATTGTGCCCGTTCCATTGAGGTCACAACATTCGCCATCAAAAACATTCTATACATCCCATCGTAGTTTAGATCCATTTCGTAGATCCGAATACGTGGACCTATAAATTTAATCAAGTATGTATTAACAAATGCCATCATATATTAGTATATGCATTATCAATTTAACAACTTACCACTGACCCATATACCAAATGAAGCTAAACCAATCTTGTTGCCATATTTTTTAATTAACTCGTCTAAGGCACCCGATTGGAAATTGGACAATTTTATGAGATCTTTATTAATCAATAAAGAACGCGAATCTTTTGTCTTAACCTCGCCAAAAAGAATTTCTTCTTTTGTATTGGTTACAACTTTAAAGTCAGGCTTTTCACCTGTAATTTTCCTTGTCCGAACTGTTGGAGCGTCGATTTTTGGAAACAAGACTTTCGCTGTTCGCCCTTTTTTAACTTATGCATTAATTATAAGATTTAAATCGGCAAAATCACAAATACAAATTCTTACCAAATTAACTCGAAAGTTGAATCACGGAAAATCTCTTTAAGTAGGTCATGCAACGTTTCATGTACAAAGGTGTCCTCATTATTGGTATTCACAATTTTTGAACTTAGAAATAAGCTATAAGAGAAAGTTGTTATTTCATTAAGTGTTACATTAATTATGATTTACAATAGGTATACTTACAAATTTCGGAAAATAATTTGAGTTTGACAAAATTTGTCTTTATCTCGATCCGTCAATCCCGTAATCTTGGAAAAGTTATTACACCATGCATCTTGAATATCATTTAATAGTGTAAAAGAATTTATCATCTAGAGTTAAAAGTGAAAAATGTTTAATACCATAACTTTAACTCCAAGTCCGAGAGTGGGGAAAGTAAACTCACAGAAGAATATTCAAGAGCCAAGTTATTTGCTACTGATGGTAAACTTGAAGGTGATTCCCTTTAACAGATTTGATCCCAAATAGTTTGTGAGAAGTTAAGAAATGATGGCCTTATATTCTCGATGAGCATTATGTTTGAAAGAGATCTATTTTAACGTAAGAATAATGAATCATAATCATAAAAAAACTCTGATTCGGTTTGCAAAAATACTTACAGAATTTTTTCGATATCTTTTTTATAGCATAAGATCAGATTTTTTTTTGACTTGTTCAATTGTCGACTTCTGAAAATTTCGGAATTCTGAAGAGAAATTATAACTCTCATAGACCCACTGAAAAGTAATATTCACGCATGGTTATTTCTAGCAAATGGAATGTAATGAACATATTGGTATATATTTACATCGTCTTTAGAGACAGCCCTAAAATCAATCTGATTAATGACGTTCTCCCACGAATAGCACAATTTGTGTCGTTCTAAACAAATTATGGTTAGTACATAATGGCCTGGCTTTGCCTGCATTTGATAAATCAATACCTTTTTTATCTAATAACTCCTGAGCGTTGAAATATTCCAAATCAGGATCGGATGAAGCCAGGCAAAAATCATTATTTTCTTGATTTATTTTCTGATTCGACTCCCTTAGACAAGGTTTCTTCGAGAATTTTTGATCACCAGTTTCTTCTGGAAGGAGATCATGTATACGTTTTCGAATCGCATTGCCAGTTTTATTGGTTAAGGTCTTATCAATAGAGGTCTGGAAGAATGGCTTGGATTTAATAAACTTAATAAACTTAATAGACCAGCCACCATAAGCAAACAAGTCTAACAAACCTTTTCTTCCTCAAGAGTACGAGCACGTTCCGATTGTCGAAAATAATCATTGATGCTTTGCTTATAATAACCTTTTTCGTAATTTTGCTTAATTTCAGTAAGTTTGGGATCCTTTTTATAAATTTTGAGGCTCTCACTGAGAGCGGAGTACCAATTTGAGACACCTTCCTTCTTCGAGGAGAAGTCGAACTTTTCAAAAAATGTGATCGGTGTAGGTCTTTCGCTCTTAATAAAAAAATCAATGTACTGGGAAATCGAGATTGCCCTTGAGTCTGACATTAAGAGAAAAATTTTTTGTTCATCAGGGGTGTTTCGCGTTTTTTTATGCACAACCCTGCTGAGCACCCATGTTTTCTTGTCAAATAAAAAAGATCACTGTGTACATGTCACGTTTAGTTTGGTAATAATTTATACGTGTTTTTTCTGTCACACATTTGATACTTATTTTGCCTGCTTGCACCTAGTATAGTATAAGATAACTTTGTTTCTGTGCTAAATTTTTTTCTTTTATCCCTGTAAAATAGAACGTGTCCTGTAAGATGTAGTCTGGCATAAGACGGGCAAAAACTACGGTTATTCTTCATCAGAAGGTACGTTTGTGACCAGATTCTCTCACGGAAGACAGTATGACTACTGAGTGTTCTGAGGAACTACGGTTATCCCATAAGCTCTCGAGTTGTGGCTCACACTTGGTTGTCAAGAGTTATACTGTGAGCACGTACCCAGAATGCAAGTTTTCCTTTTGATGCCTTGTAAGTATCTTAAAGCAGAGCTCTAATTATACTAATCCTTAACTTGTGCTAATACTCATTTTGTTATTGAATATTCCAGCGAAAGGATTACTTGACCCCATATGTTAGGCCACAGGCAGGGTTGGTCAAAAACTACGGTTATTCCTACAGGGGCACCTGTCGTGACTTGCGTAATGGAAGACGATGCGCTAACCGATCATTCTGAAGAACTACGGTTATCCCATAAGCTCGTTCAAGAGTTGTGGTTCATGATCGGTTGTCAAGAGTGTGTATCGTGTGCTCGATCACTTACCGCTTGGTCTTTTTTATCAAATCAAGCTATTATCGTCGCTTTTGGATTTATTTTATTAAAGATAATATCATTTTTTATACAATTGACTAAAAGACCAACAAGGAAATTTACTTTATTTTTCTACTCTTTATCACATGCAAACAGCAAAATGCATATACTTTATTCAAGCCTGATATGAGTGAATGTAGATACTAAGACAGCCGGATATCGAAAGGCATATTCTATGGCTCTACAATTAATCAGGGTATGATATTATTATTATTTCTATTTTTATTGAAATTATTCCTTCAATTGCACCTAACAGAACCAGCAAACAAACCCAAATTCTTTAGATAATACGTTATGAATTTTTATAGGAGAGCGCCCATCCCTTTTTCTCACATAGCCTTGGATCCGTAGCTTAAGAAAGTTCGAATTTGTGAATCATCCCGACCAAAATTTCAGCGACGACCCGTCGCCAAAAAAAATCAGAACTTAAACATAATACTGTAGCATTGATATCACATTCCTTTGAGCATTTTTATATATTTATCTGTATAATATATCGGAATAAATGCATATTTATTGATACAAATAAATATATAAGGCATATAAATGCTCATTACATGATGTAATAATAAAAATACGGAATAAGAATCTATCTGCTGTTTTATTTTTTCTTGTACACGACATCTTTTGCTTTCGGGTCCATCAGATACTGTTATTTTGTCTCTTAACAATCCAATAACCTTTTTTATTCCTTTTCGTATTGATTCAAGATCCTCTTTGGTTAAATTAATCCGCTATTCGTTTTTACTAGTACAATATAGGCCATCAGTAGCAAATATGATGAAATGCCATCCTGTGGCTGAAAAATAATAGAGTTTCTAGAATAATCAAAAATAAATCAGAGTTAACTGTTTGATATAATAAAAATTTTATGTGCTTTTATGGCACTAGCTCCGCTATTATATCAAACCGTTAATTGATTTATTTATTATTCGAGAATTTTCACATTCGCATTGCTTATATATTCCATCCGCCACCTTTTTGCATGTTTTGCAATACAGATGTGAATGATGATTGCATTCGTCACAGACCTTACATCCATGCTTCCAACCTCTAAAAATATGCCACTTTTCAAAGTGATTTTGTCTTTTTATTTGTATATGTATTGTTATGATTTTTTATCATTGTTGTATTAATAGAAAAATAATTATACGTGGCTAAAAA
>CAJVPY010001672.1:0-18593 GCA_910591965.1 Dentiscutata erythropus | reverse complement strand
GAAGCCCCTAAAAATGTAAAAAAGTGTCGTAAAACCTATAAAAAAAATTTTTATTCTTGTGTAACCATATCGGAATTTTTACCTAATTTGGGACGGTCTCACCTGAATTTATACAGTGCTAGACGGTAAACCTCGGGCTAGGTTGGCCAATGTGGCTTAGTAAATGCCAATGGACAATATCCATTGACAATTTATTCAGAACTCATCATAGTCCATTGCCAACCCTGACCTCGGGTCCTAGATGCGTGCACTTAGAGGTTTGACTATATAATTGAACTTATCGACGAGTGTCGGCGTGTAAATTATGTGGCGCATGCGTGTGACTCATTACCCCGTTTTAGCGAACCCCTTTTTTGGTATTCCCTGACTAACGCGTACAAGTATAATAATTGAAAGTTTATATTGTGAACAGCAGTATCTTTTTCACCTTTAATAAAGTCGTGCGATGCCATTTGAAAATTATGACTGGAGTGATGTTGTTCCAATTGAACAAGATGACGGGCCTGATCCGCTTGCCCAAATAGCATATGATCCAGAATGTATATTTTTTCGTCACGTCTAATTCGTTGTTTGCAAAAAGTGCAAGCTAAAAGCTAAATTTTTTAAAAAAAATAGATTCAAAGGCTATGGGTTATTTTCGCGCGCTTTCCCAAAAGAATGAACATAGCGAGAGAGCCCTAACTCTCACAGAAAAAATAATTGAACATAATCCAGCTCATTATACTATTTGGTATGTTCGTTTATCTTTTAAGTCTTTTTAAGTCTTTTTAGGTCTTTTTAAGTCTTCATGACATTTAGATTCATAATGTAATTCAAATTTTATCGTTATACAAAAAGGCATTATCGTCAGCAAATTTTATTCTCTTTAAATAAAGATTTAAATGAAGAATTAGATTTTATTCAGAAGCAAGTTGAACAAAATCCAAAGAATTATCAACTTTGGTAAGGGTCGACTAAAATTACACTCAAAAATGGATAAAAGTAATATTGATAATACGCTTTATATGAATTAGGCATCATCGACAGGTAATTGTAGAAAAACTTAAGGATTGCTCTCTTGAATTATCATTCACTGAAGAGGTCTTGAACGACGATTCAAAAAATTATCATGCATGGACTTATAGGTTCATTATAACTCTATCCTTTTCCTTTTTATGGTTTTTATACATTTTGATTTTCAAATTTTAACTTTTAACCATCTTAACAAAGACAATGGGTCATCAGAACTTTTAATCTTTGGGATAATGAACTAACTTTTGTCGAAAAATTGATAGAGAAGGATATACGAAATAATTCTGCATGGAACCAGAGATATTTTGCAATCTTTCATAATCCTACCAAACCTAGTGAAGAATTTCTTTGGGAGGAAGTTCAGTAAGTATAACATATTTATTCATATATTAGCTTCTGAATATTGATTATAATAACACTCATAAATTACTATTTAACACTCATAAATTATTATTTAGATATGGTATATCCAAAATTAAGTTGGCCCCTAATAATATCAGTCCATGGAATTATGTTAAAGGGTAAGAAAAAAAAAAAAAGGTTTCTACGTAGATGTTTTAATTTTATACATTAATATTTGTATAAACTTTCGTAGGGTCATTGCAAAATCTAAGCTAAAACTTGACGTATTGGAAGAACTCTGTAAATCACTTTATCAACAAGGTATTATATCGCCACATGCACTTGGATGCCTTGTTGATATTTATGAAGATCGAGCCAAGTGTGGTTCAATTAATGAAAAAGAATTGGGAATCCAGGTATTTTTAAAACGTTTATTTATTATGACAAGAGGATACATCGAAGCATGTTAATTTTATTAGATACCTTTTTAATTCTTTTATTTTACGTATCCATTTATTGTAATATAATGCTAGACTTGTGTTCTTTTGGCAGAGCAGCACGACATTATTCGCCAGAAGTATTGGAATTATAGAAAACATGTCCTGGCTTCTATAGCTTGATAAAATGATAAATTGATCTATCACTTATTCTTTACTGTTCAATCCGAATTCTTTACGCTCTTAAAACAGTGCAATGTATCTTATCTTAACATCAAATTTTATTTATAGTGTAACATATTCTATTATTAATAAGAATACAACATATCTTAATATAAATAAATTATGTCAATAAGGCCATAGAAATTTAATTGTTTTTATATGTAGCCCAAAAAAATTTTTTATTATAGCTGTTAACTATTAAATTTATTTAATAAAACAAAGTAGATAAATTTTATCTAGTCACTATATTATAAAAACTCAATTTACTAAAATTTTGCTTTTTATTAATAATTCTAATTTTAAATTCTAGCCTAACCACAAAAAACATATCTAAAAAGGGTTACGTATAATAAGTATATACAATAAAAATAGATCAAATTTTTAGTTTCAGTTTCAGTTTCAGGTTCAGCTATCACAATTATTAAACGTACACTTTAGCAACAATATATAAGAATATATAATACATATGTAAATATACATACAATTTAAAATGAATTATACAATTAATAGTGTTTGGCAATATTAGATTGATTATTAGTTTAAGACATTTAAAGTCAGTGATTTGGAATTGGACATACATTTCCAATTGGAATCTATGTTCAAATGATCCAATTTATAGGTCCAGTGGAACAAAGTTGGTCCAATTGCCCAACACCGAATTTAATGAATATACTTCTTGAATTCTAAAAATAATTGTATAGAATATTATGACGATAAAGAATTTGGGTTTTAAATATATATGCACAGTATCATTATACTATATCAGATATTACGTATAAACGTACGTACGTACAGCATATATATTCTTTTAATATTTTATACTCGAGCATATGCAAATATGATTTTAATTGCCTCAAATCATATAACAAAAGTGCACGTAGCATCTTCAACTACTACGTGTGAGTCCAAAAATAACCATTTGATGTTAAATTGCTGAAAGTATTTTGGCAATTTTAATCTACATGTATGTACTAAATCAAAAATGCTAAATTACTTTTCAGCCAAGTCGCAGTCGCAGTACGGTAGTTCTACGTCATATATATAACGGAATCTTCCGCAAAGATGCATTAACTAGATTTCGAAAGTGGCAACATCTTGAAATATGTAATCTTAAACTATTATGTATGCTTTATTTATTACAATAATACGTATAAATTGATATTCTAAATTAGGATGATAAGAGAAAGTAATAAATTTATTTACAAGACACACATCAGGTTATTATTACGTACTAAATGGTGTTTTACCTGTTAGTAATATCATTTTTTTTGTGCATAAACTGTTTCGGGATTAGCATTTGTCATTACTTATTACTAATAAATGGCGAAATCAAAAAAATTCAAGTTATATAATGTTTTATTGACCTTATATAGTTCAGATGGAAAAACCTGCTAAATGTTGAAAAAATCGAATATTCTGTATTTTTACGACGTACGTACGTACTTGAATATTGAGATCTTTACCATGCAAATTTTTTTATCTGATAAGGTGATAATCACGGAACCAGATCTGTACTACATCGTCTAGTATAAATAAAAATGAGTTCATGAAATGAATCGAATTTGTATCGTGATGACTGATAAAAAATATATAATACTTTCGACTTATCGACAATTACTGAAAGAAATCAACAAACAGGTAAAAAAAATACGTTCATTCACTATTTGGGAATCGTTTAATGCCAGGTAGTAATTTATATGTGTCACGTGGGTTTTAATTTACAAATTTGTTAGTAATCAATTTTAAAAACTATATATCATACCTGGCTTTAAGACGACATCAATGCTTGGCATTCATATATACATAACATATATATTCAATAAGATTAATAAATATTTATTTAAAAGTTTACATCACAGAATAATAATCAATACTGGAAATTGCAATTAATAGAAGCATTTAGAAAAAATAAAGATATCACAAATACTGAAGTGTCACAAAGATTGAATCAGGACGCGCAGGATGTGTTAAGCTTTTTGAGAAGCAACCGCAGGCATAATGTACATTTTATTATTGGTTCATACTAAATTAGTTTTTCTCAAACCAATTTTTTTTTTCGAATTTCCTGAAATTTGGTGACTACCAATCAAGTCAACAGGATAGTCCAAATTCGGGACGTTTAAAGCCTATCACCTTTCAAAATTATCCAGTAACTTTAAACCAATAATAATAAGATTACGAAATTTTGGTTAACCGGAAACGATAAAAAGAAATATGAAAAAGGTGCAAGGTTTTAAGCGTCACCCAAATTAGGAAATAATGGTTCGAGAAATTAGTCTTAGTTGATGTTTAAGATTTAATTAATTAATAATAATTTAATACATGTATCTAAAAAGGAACTTTTAGCCTCATATAATCCAACTCACAGACAATCAGAAGAAAAACGCGTAGAATTAACAGCAAATCGTGTTGGATTGAAAGTGCCTGGGAGCGATGTCTAAAATTAAATTTTTAATTTAGTTACAATAAAATAAGTTGCATATTTTATAATTTTATAATTTTATCATTTTTTATTTTGTATTGTACGTATATAATTTAAAGAAATTGATAGAGTCTGATCTAAATGTTAAAAGCAGCGAAAAAAATATCTTTAGAGATTCGAACTTTATTATGATAATCACAAGATACAATTGAATTGTTCTCAACGACCATTGTGTCGCATGACAACATCATCACATTACATATATAGACATGTACAATGAAATCTAAAGCTTTAAGTTTCACATGAAGGTATGAGCAAGCCATCGTTATTAAAATTTTACAATGGAGGTTTATCCAGATATTGTGATTTCTTTCAGACCTTGCTATTTATAATTTTTAGAAATCTAACGCCTAATACAATTAAGCTAATACATATATACATAAATAGTCAAACATTTTTTTATTCTCCTGCAGACAAGCATATAATGTACGTACCTTTCAGCCCGTTCAAAAGACTAAAAATATTCATTGTTAGATCGACCTTAAAGGTAATAATAATGGTTGCGCCTTATCATAATGACTACTTGCCAACGCACGTACGTACGTACATACATACCTGATACGTAGGTGCGTAGGTACGTAGGTACGTACGTACCTGGTACGTAGAATGCAAGTTCATTGTTCGATTATAACTGATGATAATAGTTACTTCCAATAGCCTCGTCGATCAAAATTGGGTTATCCAATGGTATGTATATATGATATATGGTAATAATGATTCGGCATTGTTTTTCGGTATGATTTTCTACCGATTGAAATTATAATGCAATATTTTCATGCAGACAAATCATTTGACTTTCATGTGTCATGCCTCTGTACTTATCTTAATGGAGTTACACTGCGCTTATCATTTACATGCATAATCCACATGATGGTCGATCGCATTTGGTCATTGAATCAAAGCAAAAACTAACGCGATCAACGTGATTGAATTCAAAGAGCTGAGCAAAAGATTTCGATTAAGGTAGAACTAGTAACTAATCATTAGGAATATTGCATGAATCAGAAACAAAGTTGCAGGAGGATAGTTTTAATCTGGAAAAATACAAGATATCAATATTAAAATTTTATCCAAGAAAATAAGATCGTTTTTTTGAGATAAAAATTACGGCTATTTTTTTGGCCTAAAAAATTTATTCTCGTATATAAGTACGCACTAGAGAATTAAATAAAAATGACTGAATTTATGAAATACAAAATAGTGTTTAAAAAAAAAAAAAATAAAAAAAAAATAAAAATTTTTCAAAACACTTTTGAGAGTTTAGGAATTCGAATTAATGATAAAAAAATAAAGCTTATATATATACAATTTGTTAGATATTTCGTTAAATTTTCTATAATAAAATACTACTAAATAATAATACTATATGGAATGAAAAGCATATAAAAACATTTACAAAATAGGAGGTATAAAATAATATAAATACATTTTAAGTTTTCATTTTAGGTTTTATTTTACAATAACGATAGTTCAAAATTATTCTATCTTGATGGAAGTGGATTGGTCGATCTTAAACAAGCTTGTATGTACTTAAATTTCTTTAGAACATAATAAAGATGTCTTAATGGAAGATGATCTTGGTTGTGTTAAGTAGGTTAAGTAGGTTAAGTAGCCGAAGGGTAAAACGATACAGGTGGGTTAAGTAACCACGATACAGGTAGCAGAAGGGTAGGACGATACAGGTAGGTTAAGTGGCAGAAGGGTAAGACGCCTGCGTAACACACCCAGCAAGTGTTTATAATTTACAAAAGTTACACCTGTAATCGATTAATAAACACTATACAAATAGATTATGTTTAATCAGCATATAAATAAAATCAAATTTTGATCACAAAACATAAAAATCATTAAATAACAAATACCTATAGAAAATATTAAACAATTGCTTGTTTGCGGGTCATCGGGGTGTACATTGGGATACCAGTAGATTTAGAAGAAAGACCAGATTGTATATTAGAATGAATGCTAGGATCATCATCAGGTACATTTGAAATAATGTCCTCGCATAATGGAGAATGAGTAACAGCAATACTAATATGAGTGTTAGGTGTGTTAGAAATAGTTTTAGAACTATTGGGAGTGCTAGGTCTCGAGGAATTATTACAGCTTGGCCAAATAGGTGTCCTTGATCGTAATGGCATTTTTGAATTGAGATGTGACAAAGAATTATTCTGTGTAGGATTAATAATACTTGAAGAAAGATTAGAAGGTGTATTTGGTCTAGAGGAAGTGTAAGAATCTGGTGGTG
This sequence comes from Dentiscutata erythropus, assembly GCA_910591965.1. Classification (NCBI taxonomy): domain Eukaryota; kingdom Fungi; phylum Glomeromycota; class Glomeromycetes; order Diversisporales; family Gigasporaceae; genus Dentiscutata; species Dentiscutata erythropus. Next base: position 11,851 of record CAJVPY010001672.1, on the reverse strand, counting down.
AAAAATTTTGAATTCTTGATGGAGTCTGCATCTTTGAAGATGTTATCGAACTGCTAACAACACTTGGTGTCCTTATACCATTAGGTGTATTAGATCTTGAAGGAATGGAAGGAACGGAAATATTTGATACGCTCGAGGCTCTTGACCTTGCTGGTGAAGAAATTTTGGAAGATTGATTTTTTGGAGTTCCAGGTCTGCTATTGCTAATCGGATTTTGTTTTACCGGAAATTTAGGTAAATTAGATACCGGAGAAATTTTCTGATTAATCGCCATTTCACAATCCGATTTCATATTTTCGACGAGTTTCCATACTCGACCATATACACTTTCGAATTCAAATCGTTTAGAAGAATTGAACTCACGAAAAGAAGTATCATCGGAACTTTCAGAATCTTCTGAGCTATCAGAACTTTCAGAACTTTCAAAGCTTTCAGAACTTTCAGAACTTTCAGATGTTTCAGAACCATAACTAGGTTCATCAGAATCATTTTTTTCATACACTTTTACACGATGAATCGAATTATTTTTCCATTGAGTAGCAATTATTTCTCGTAAATTATCACGTTCTTGAGTTATTTCTTTTAAAGAATTTTCCAATTCTGCGACTCGTCTTTCTAAAGTAGCATTAGCTGTTTTGAAAACTGTATTTTCAAACTCTATTATTCGTTGTTCTAACGAAGATATTCTGATTAGTTCTTTTTCATCGGGTGTAGCGATAGGTTGGTGAACCATGGTTGAATAAAATAAATAACAATTCTAATTTTAATTTAGGTATATTATATATGTATGTACGTATGTATGTACGTACGTAAGTTATATATTTGTCGTTATTATGTATTTATTTATACGTATATACACATAGGGGTGTACGTATATCAGATATAGCGAGTTTTTGAAAGATACGTATTTATAAATAAATTTAGGTTTGTTATTCGAGAAGGTCAACAAAGTGGACGTTGAAGGTGGGCTTTTTATTGAATTTGCAATGAGATGCACAAAGGAGATAGTTCCCCTAAATTTACATTGGTAATCTTTAAGAAGGAGGCTTACTTTTGTTGTTTCCGAAATGGTTACATGAAATTTTTCCCTAAAGAGGATCCGAGAAGAAGTGGGGCACTGCAATTACCATTTTTTCAGTAATTTTACTTTGTACAAAAAAATAACATTTATACTATATTGAAACAAACCAGCCCCCAATCAATTTATATTATGTATAAAGTCGATTATTAGAAGGTCAAAGAAAATATTCCCGATTTTGCCCCATGTCGATAAGGTAATCAGTCGAATCTTTCTTTAGTTAGGTGAATAAAAATGAAGATGCATTTGCATTTCATTCTACATTTATGTTTATCACAGTTTTAAACTTACTTTAATGATAGTGTAGTTAACTATTAATCCATTATTGGTATTTTATTTGGAGCACATATATGTTCTTTTTTTTTTTTTTTTTTCTTAGAGTTTGACCGCTCATTGTGTAAAATATATGCAATATATATATATATTTATATATTTATATTTATATATATATATATATATGATATATATATATAAATATTCCTCATATCAATTACCTCATCATGTGTAGATTGTGAAACGATCTGTATTAATCATCATTACTTATCGAAGAATCTCGTTGTGATAATGTGATTTTATCGTTATTACGTATTAATAATCATTAATTAAAGATTAGGTAAATTATTATTATTAATGTTAAAATAACTCCTAACTTTGAAATTCTGCGTTCGCATGTGCTTTGCTTAACTCCCTAGGGGTTTCTTTGAACATTAAGAAAAACTGATGAATTCATTTATCGGCAATGTTATTTTCACTTATTCATACACTAAAAAAGTTTTAATGAATTGTGGTACTGATCAACAATTTATATCATATGTTTATTCATAGAAGTCTAACTTTAAATTATAAAAAAAAATTTCTTTTAACGACATTTTGAATAAGGAATTTAAGCAAATATGGTATCATCTATTTTATCTATCGTCTATTTACATAATGGTACGTACATCTTTTTTTTTACAAAATTTCTCAACACCGAATTTATTTAAATCGGAGATTTTATATCATGTGATAACGATCCTATCTGAAAAAAAAAAAACTTCCGATTTGTAAAATATATAATTCGATGTTCGTGCTGTAGTGTTAGGTTAGACTAGCCCTAGTGCTGTAGTGTTAGAAAGCAACATAAGCAAAAGATAGTTTTGATTTAATCCGATCAAATTATTTATTAAACATGTAATACTTCAAAAAATTGTAATAATGAAAACCCGTGTTTAAATGATGAAAAAATGAATTGTATTAAACATGTTACATGCTATTTCTTATGTTAAAATTGATTATATTACAATTATTTAAACAATTATTTAAAAGAATTGTGCTCATATCACTACAAGTGAAAAAAAAATAAAAAAATAGATTTAACAAATGCTATTTGTAAAAAAGTAATACAGTAATACAGTAATACAATAATAATAAATATTCATAAAATTATTCATATGATATATCACTATGATTAACATTCTTATACATGGTAAATAATGAAAAACACTTTCTGCAAAAAAATAAAAATAAAATATTACCATATACTACTTTTTTTAAAAAAAATTTACTTTAAAAAAAAAAAATTTTGTACAAATAAACCCTTCAAAAAAAATAAAAAAAATGTGACCATTTCTCATTTACATTTAAATTATCCGTTTCCTATTTAATCTATTATCATATCATCCTCCCTTAATTCACCCTCTTCTAACTCATCATCTGCATCATCTGGAGGTTCAGAAACCACCGATTCTATTATTTTTGTTACAGGTTTAATTGGTGAAGATATTTTTTCATCATTGTCTTTAGAATTTGAAGAATCGGTTTTCGTTTTTAATATGGAATCAGTTGTATCATTTAAATTCGATTCTGATTTAAAAATCGATATTTGTGTTTGCTCATCTTTTACTGTTTGCGCTGATATTATTGGTTCTTCTATTAATTTAGGAATAGATAAAAAAAAAGAAAAAGATTGTCAGAATCATTATACAATAAATGTCAAAATAAACATATATTATATACATAATATATAAATATAAATAAAGTAAACAAACCTGTTTCTTTATAATTGTCAACAGTATCATCCATAGGAGGTGGACTACTAATTATAGTGTTATCTAATAAAGGACCATGTGTAATTTTCTTGTCAATAATCTCATCCTCCACACTACTAGCAGCATTAGTCTCAGTGTTATCATTTTTTTTATGAAGATCCGGAGGCCTAGTCTTTGCTTCCTTTAAAAATTCAGGTGGTAATAATTCATCTTTGAATTTTGATAAATTTTTGAAACAGCCGACGAGTGTGGCATTTACTACACCAGCAGCTTGGGCAACATCTTTGTGTTCGCACTTTATTTGTTCATGATCATCAGTACCGTTCCAATGTTGCATACGAATCTCATTCCACGAAGCAATTGACAACCATATTGAAGCAGCGCCAACTGAAACTGGACATTTTCCTGTTGTGATATTCAATTCACTTGCTTGCCTGTATACATGAATAGCAGCTTCAAGTATATGTGATGGAAGTTTAAGATTCTGACACCATCGTTTCTATGAATTAAAAAATACTCGTTAGAAATGTATAATTTTATATATAAAAATAATAATAATAATAATAATAATAATTACCAAATATTCGGCCGAATCAACTGTACCATTAGACCCACCACCTAATCCATTATTCTCAAATACTTTAAGCATGAGACGATAATATGTTCCAATCTCTTGCTTTCGAATTGATGCGGCGTTACATATCTCCACAAAAGTACGAGGAAGTCCATTTTGCCTGCAAAGGATAAAAAGAATAGATGCAAGAATATGATTTCTTTTACGATGAGGTTGTCTATTCTTCATTTCTTTAGAATGTTTTACAATTTCAAACACCCGTAAAGTTTCATCCCAAATATGATGAGGAATTTCTATATTTTTTTCCCATTCTATCGCATCTAATTCTAATTTTTCATCATCTCTCATTGTAGATCTACGTCTGGTAGGATAAGGTCTTTGTGATTTACCATTGCTATTAACATTTGTAGGTGGTGTTGATAAAGTATCTACAATTTCTGAATTTGATGTATTAGATGTATTAGATGAACCATCTTTATTACTACCATTACTAGAAGTTGATCCTTTACGAGATATCGAACTAGAAGTTGAGGCTTTTCGAGATAGAGTACCACTACAATTTGCATTAGGAGAAGCTGGAAGAAAAGGTTTTACGGTGGTAGTAGTAGATGTAACTGATGTCAAATTTCCTGATGTCACTATAGAAGTGTCCTTGACATCTTCGGCTTTAACTTGATTAATAACATTTTCGACCTTAACTTGATTGATAACATTTTCAACCTTAACTTGATTAATAGCATTTTCGACCTTAACTTGATTAATAGCATTTTCGACCTTAACTTGATTAATAGCATTTTCGGCCTTAATGTTATTATTAACAACCTCTTCTACCTTAACACGGTTAGTATCTAACAATGGAGAGGTTGTTGATGGAGGGGATGATGAATAAACCATTGATTTAAAATCATCATTTTTTCCACCTATTGAAGAAGGAATTTCGATTTCTTCTTCAACTTCTTCTTCTGTTTCCATATCATCACTATTCCAATCATTATCAGGTATGGATTGCTTTTGTTTAGATAAATCCTCATCATCTGAATCATCATCCATTGCAAGATCGTTATCAGAATCATTACTTGGATTGTCTATTGAGACATGCTCTTGTCTAATATGTACAATATTATTGATTACACGACTACCGGTATTATTATCTTTACAAATCCTTTTATCAATGTTCACAGAGGATTTTTTAATGGGAGATTGATGTCGTTTAGAGAAATTAGAACTATTACTACGAGGAATAAAGGGTGATTTCACCTGAGGACCATCATTATTCTTCTCTTCAACAGGTTTTTCCTCATGTATTGATAATTCCCTAACTTTTGTAGCAACATGATCATCCATAGATTCATTAGCAACGACTTCAGTGACAACATCCATGACATTAGTATCGACAACGTTCGTATCGACATTATTAACAGCATTCATAACATTTGTAACTACATTTATATCATGAACATTCTTATTGACGACATTCCTATCTACAGTATTCTTATCGATGACATTCATATCTACATCGACATTCGTATCTACGATGACGTTTGTATCTACATCAAGATTCGTAACAACTGATGGAGTTGTAGAAACAGGAGGACTTAATTTTTCACAAACATTGCTATTATTTTTCAGAGAATTTAAAATCAAAGCAGTTTCAATATTTTGATCCTTTGATTCAATAATACCATTCATCATAGTTGAATCATTATCATTAATTTCTTGGGATACTTTATATCTCTTATTATCAGAATCAACAATTTGAGATTTTGGAATGCAAGAATAATCACGTTTATGATTTTGATTCGTTATAATGTCAGTTGAAGAAGAATCTTCAGAAGGAGTTTCAGGAGAAGGACGATTAATTTTTGATACGGGAGCATCTTTAGGTTTTCTACTACGTTTTTGAGAAGAAACAGTACTACTACCATTATTAACTATACTATTTTTTCGAGGACGTGAAGAAGATTTTGAGGAAGGAAGTTGAGAACCAGTATCCGAAACAGGATTAGGAGTTGGAACCACATACTGTACGAATACAGGAGTATCATTTGTAACAATAGATTGAGATTGAGTAGAGGCAGTTACCGGTTGTTGATTAGGTAAAGGACCAAGAGGAGCGATAGGTCTTGGTTGTTTTTGAGAGCGACCACGTCTTTTAATTGGAACATTTTGATCAATTGATTTATCATCAAGTTGAGATAAGTTACTATTAGGACTATTATGAGAAGAAAAAGAAGCGATTGGAGTACTCGGAGCGGGGGAAGAAGAACGAGTTGACACGGAAGAATTGCTTCCAGATTGATGATGAGACGGAGGGGCCAGATAAAATGGAGAAGTTTCCCGATTTTCACGAGGATACTGCTGAATAATAGGTTGTTGAGAAGGTTGTAAATGGGACAATTTAGGTGAAGACAATGGAATCTGAGTTAAAGTTTGATGATCAGTTAAAGGAGTCGGATGAACCTTTTTGTAGGATTGTACAGGTTGAGAAGGATGTTGAGAAGGATGTTGGGAAGGGTGTTGGGAAGGGTGTTGATGTTGAGAAGGGTGTTGATGTTGAGAAGGGTGTTGAGAAGGGTGTTGATGTTGAGAAGGGTGTTGAGAAGGGTGTTGAGAAGGGTGTTGAGAAGGGTGTTGAGAAGGATGTTGAGAAGGATGTTGAGAAGGATGTTGAGAAGGATGTTGATGAAGAGGTAGTTGTTCGTGGACAATCGAATCAGGGTATCGTTTCTCCATGTTATGAGGAGCAGAAGTAGATACAACACGTTGCTGTGGTTGAGGTTGCTGTAGCTGTTGGGCTACAGGATGATCAACCATTTGAACATTTCTGACACCAGACATTTGATGATCATGAGGAGGAGCAATCATATTTGAAGGTTGAGAAGAGATCAATTGCGAAGAACCATTATCATTAGAATTATTTTGAGAATAATATTGACGATTATGAGAATTATAACCGACTGGAACAGAAGATTGATGGTCATGTTGACTTCTTTCAGGAACCAAATCATTATTATTATATACATGAGACTGATGCGAAGGATGTAAATGAGAATGTTGTTGTTGTTGTTGCTGCTGCTGATGATGCACGTGATGCGAATTCTGCGGCAACTGCTGTTGATATAGATGTGGTTGCTGTGGTTGATATGGTTGATGTGTTACCTGTGGTGGAGGAGGTTGTTGTTGTGGAGATATTTGAGGAACTTGAGATACTTGAGATACCTGAGATACCTGAGGATGAGGAGATTGTTGCGACACGTGGTGGTGATGATGTGAGAGAGGAGGAGGATGTTGATAGTAATGATTACCATTACTATTTGGATAACCATGATGAGCATGGTAATGAGCAACATCTGGAGAAGAAATATTATGATTATCACTCATACGATCATTTACAGAATTTACAGAATTTACAGAAGAATTTGAGGAAGTATTATGATTATAATTAAACGAAGTAGGATTTTGAGATGGAGGAGGTGATTCGAAAGAATGTTGTAAAGGGGGAAGATGTGGTCTCGAATTTAAGGGTATAGAATCTTGTTGAACATGAGAATGAGATTGATGATGATTTATCGAAGGTAAAGGAAGTTGTATCAATTCTCTTATAGAAGGAAGGGTGATCGAAGAAGCAAGTTGACGATTCGGTAGAAGATCAGCATGACGTAAATTATGTTGTTGCTGTTGTTGCTGCTGCTGAAGAGAATTGTGGTGATGATCCATCGCTGTAACCGGTATATGCTTTAAATCTTTTACGTATTCGGAGCCAAGGTGAAAATTGAGTTGATATTTTCTCGGTTTAGAAGGATCCTCTAACACGAACGCATAGTTACTATTATTGTTTACGCGCTCCTGAGTCATGAAAAAAAAATAAAATTTACACTATATATAAGGGGAAAAATAGTACAACTCAAATAATAATAAAAAAATAAAAAATTTTTCAAAGATGTTAATTTGGAGGGAATTCGGTCGTATTTATGTTTTTTTTGGTTTTTTTTGCTTAGACTGTACAAAGATTTAGTTTGTACCTCGGAACCCAAAAATCAATCAAATAGTTTTTTTTTTTTTTTTTTTTGTTTGAAAAAGGGGATGGAATGGGGTATTTTATAGAAAATCTACAAATGATGGAGCAAGTCTGGTGTAACATAAAATAAGCAATATCAAGGCTTAATTTGGATAGGGGCGTACGGGTGCAATATAAAATAAAGCTGAATTATAATAAGAATTTATTCATTCGGGATACAATTGACACATAAATAGTACAGTAAAATTATGAACAATTAATTAATACAAGTCAGACAAACCGGAGTAAATACAATAATATAAATACATATACAAATATATATACGGAATTCAAAATAGGACAACTTCGGCCCAGCGGATAAATTCTGCCCAATTTTACCAATTTTAAAAAGGGTGATGCACCGGATTTATGATAAAGTCAAATCTTTGAGCCGCTATATTAAGTATTTATAGTATTTATACGTAGAGTACTCGTATATATAGTTGACACTTTGATTACCTTTTGTGGCAAAGGTTGTGTGAAAAGTTGTTTTGAGTGGGGATACAATTGACCATTTCGAGACGATACACGTATGCACCTGATGTTACATGAACCTTCACGTTCAAACGTTCATTGGGTAACCCAACAAAGCCGCATATAAATACCACACAAATAGTATTTTTATAAAAAAACTCGCATAATCCAATGAAATCAACGAAAGTATTAAAGTAACGCTCAATCCAACATCGAAGTAAAAAAACGGGAATAGCGGCATATAAATTTTCACCTTACCGAATTGGGATGACTGGTAACACATAATATGTTAGGATGTCCTGATGATGTGATTGAACTTCCTTTTTGTGAACAAATTTCTTCATCAAATAACTTTTACAATTGTAAGTTTTGCATATTGTGCGAGTTCGAACAATTAGTAATTTTAATATAAATCTACATATTAGGATTATATCTTATAAAACTAACTGCCTTATACATAATTAAAGATTTAATCATAAATTTGTTCACTTTGATCATATGAATGTTTGAAAGGTTAATTCTTTAATCCATAATACAGTAATATGTACTTAACTTTCTTATGGTTGTCTTCTCGATTCATTTCCTAACTTTATTTTCTCGCTTCTTTACTGCGGATTTCCAGAGGGTGATGTTCGAAAAGTCTAAGATTTCATTCTACTATACTAAATTTGAATTTGATTCATTTTATATCTGTTGAAGAATTGAGTGACATTTCAAAAGTAGTGTCGATTTGCAAACTTTCAACCCATCCATTATCTTTATGCTCTTCTCTTCTCTCCAAATCTAGCAATCTCATTCAATACCCATTAATCATTAATTACCACAAAATATTTGCCTAATACTTTTACGGAAAACGATAGGTCGTGCCAACTTATTATTGGATGACCATAACGTAAATCATATGCAAATTCAGGTTTTAAGATCAACAAAAATCTTCCTTCCGTACCATGTCAAAATGCACATTGATCACACACCTAGTAAACAAATTATATGAATTTGGTAACCCGTAAATGATGAAAGGAGAAAGAAATAGGTCTCTGACGTCTATTTTTATGAGTCGTTGGCTACACAAGTGCCAAGGTGCGGTTACTCAAATATAAACTCTTCTGCTTGTCCGTCTTTAATAAATTTCTTTAAAAAAAAAAAAAAAAAAAAAAAAAAAAAATTTAATTTCCGGTTTTGTAACTCTTAAAAATAGCTGACTCATTTTCATGTTTTAAAAAAAAAAAAGCTTTCTTAAAAAAACAAAAAAAAAAACAGTTGCGTGTAAGCTTCTGTCCTTTAACGATAAAACATTGACACATTGTTTACATAAATTTATATTTACTCATCTCATGCTTGTACAAGACTGAAATAAATATTAGTAAATGCATTTTTCTTTCTTTTAAAAACTTGTTAAACATGAGTCGTGTTTTTCGCTGCATTGCATAAATGTTTATATCATCTTTCGTCCTCTTTTTTTTTTTTTAGTTTTACAGAGCAATGCAGTGTAACACTTGAAATGTATGCTATGCTGTGCATCATTACTTGTTTATCCCAACCTAAAACTTTATTATTTATATATGAATATAAAGGTGGTTTACTCACTTTTTTATTCCACTTTTCTGAAATACTCTAGTCTATATTAATTCGTTTAATAAATCTTTAATTAATTGTATTTTACTTACAAGCAATTCGAGTAATTCAAGTATCACTTCTTAGTTTTCTGCTCGCAACCTAATAATAATAGTTATTATAAACTCATTAACTGTTTAATGATACGTTCCTGTTTAGTTTAGAACGCAAAAAATGTTTTATTTCACAATATAAATATAATTTTATAACTTGTAAACCGAAAATAAGAAAGGCGTACTTTCCAAAGAGATACCTCATGAGATTTTTGGTAGACGCGTTTTGTTTTAATTTCATTTTTACTCAAAATAGGTATAATCTGTATATGGATTACTATGAGTTATTAACGATGATTAGTAAAGAATTCCTGCATATTTTTTCTATTCTTGTTTAATGTTATCGCCATCTTTAGCTGAATCTGGCTGCTAAAACATATTATACTTTATAAAAAAAAGCTTGGTGATTGTATCTGACCATTACATTATTATAATGTATTTTATTAAGGGGATATGCAGGCTCTCTCAATGTATATTTTAAAAATGTTTCCTTAGATAATCTAAACGTCAACATTTTAAAAACTGTTTCAGCGGTTTGGTTCATTTACCTAAGTTAGGAAATACAAAGTGTTAAATAATCTTTTATACTCGATTTTCTTCTATATAGATGCTATTTATACAACTGATATGACAACTGATACAACAATTATGAGTTCACATTTTAACAATGTTATAATTAAATCGTAATTGTTATGTTTAAAACTTTTTTTTTGTCATACGAAATACATATTAGTATTATACAAATGGGTAAAATTTAGATATCAAAAAAAAAAAAATTCCCAACATTATACTGTATTAAACATTACAAATGTTAAATATTAAACAAATTAATTTTTGTATATTGTTACCAAATCTGTATTTGTCTTTTTGTGTAAATCTCAGAATAGTTTGAATAAATTGTTTCAAGTTAAAGTTTGTCATTCAAGTTTAATTATGTCTATTATAATTAATTATTAGATATGTTTAGCATCTCTAGTGATAGTCATGTTCATATTGATTCGAATACGTATCGTCTAAGCGTAATTACGACATGACAAGCAGGTTAAATGTAAGTACTAATAGTTAGGTTTCATTAGCTGTATAAATATGGTAATTATTTTTTGAACCCGAACCAATTTTATATATATATAACGTAATAACTTTTTGGTCTGGATTCAAAAATATACTGTAGTATATATATATTATATATATTTAATATTTTCAATATATATATAGTATATACTGTATTATATATATATATATATATATATATATACTATATATATTACATATACGTATATAATATATACAGTATTTATATTTTTATTTTTGCTTAATAACTGGCTTTTTTTTTTATAAACTACCATTCGAAGCAAAATTATAATAAATTTAAATGTAATTAGTAGCAAATAGCCAAAAAATTTTATTTTTATTTTTTGACAATTTTGCCTTTATATATTAAGGAATTACTAAACTAAATACTACTACATATTAATATACAGTATAGTATTAAATATTTGAATATAACTTCTAATCAAATCAAAATTAATTTGGTATTTATATAGTACTTAAATGCTGTATAATTTGTCAATACAACTACAGTATCTGTTTTTAAAACTTCTAATTTACTAAATATTTGGTATATAAAAGTATTTTTTTTAGTTAATGACTAGCTATTATAAAAGTATTTTTTTAGTTAATAACTAGCTATTATAATTTTTTTTTTGTGTTAAGATAATCTCTCTAATTATGAGATATTTTATTAATTAGTAATCTATAAGTTAATCAAAAAGTAATTATAGTGATTTTGCAGAGATGTAGCAACTTAGTGTAGTGGTCTAGTCATCACCTTCTCCAAGTGGCAGGTCTAGAGTTCAAATCCCACGAATGACAAATTTTGAAAAATAGCCTGTGCTACGGTTTACGGTTGTCAATTATCGGTTGGATCTAGAAATCTGTAATCTTGGTCATACCATCTAGTTATGGGAGCTTTGG
>CAJVPY010001671.1:0-18600 GCA_910591965.1 Dentiscutata erythropus | reverse complement strand
ACCATTCGATTCGTCTCATTGAGACGAATCGAATGGTACCAAAATCGCTCGATTCTGATCACTAGATCACGTGATATTGACCGTAGAAGTTACCTGCGTAATAATACCCTCTTTACCTTATATAATATTATCAAAATTGTGTGTTACATCGGATGTAGATCATTTTTCTTGACATAAGGAAATCCAACGGGGACGGACTTGGAGACTAATTTTCTATCAGATTTGACAGGTTATCGGTTGGTTTTGAGAGGATAAATTCAACAGTATTTGAATTACGCAATCGGATCATGACATAATGTATTAAAACATTTTTTTAACATATTTAAATCAAACAAACAAATAAGATTTTTAAGATTGTTTAAAAGATTTACCATCTCTAAAAATAAATAATCTCTGTTTAGAAAATTTCAACATCGGAATTAAATTTCCATTCAGCCATTATGTCACACCAGTCTGGGGTACACAGAATTAAACTATTAAAAAAAACAGTAGGAAAAAGAACAAATATTAATATTAAGCATAAATATCTGATAACCGGTTACGTCCGTACAAATATGCAAAAGGATCTTATCATTATCATTATCTCATGGCACAAATTGATGAATACTAAACTTAGGCTAATTTTTTAATACGTACGTACATAACGATAATTATAATTTTATTTGCATTTCTAAGTATTACACATCTGTTTTTTTTGTATATATACTGTATAACAATAAGCTCTCTAATTTGCCTTTTCGTAAACTTTTTTTTTTTTTATATTTAAAAGTGAAAATCTGCTCTTAAAAAAATTACATTATTCTGAAAGTTTCATGTAATTTGAATTGGTTAACTTTAACTACGTCGAAGCACAATAAGTTCAAAGTGTTCATTCACACTCCTCTATCTAAAATTGATATTCTACCTTCATTCCTTGATCAAGAGTATTATAATTTAATTTAAAAACATGTTTTTTTCTAATAATTAATTATTGCATTTTTGATTTAGTGGGAATGTATAACTGGTCTCCATTATCAAAATACAACATCTAATTGCTCTTTAGCTTTGTACCACATCGAAAGCGCAACTTTCATCTTAGATCTTGTAACTTTTGCGTTTGCGGAAACCTTCAAAGGAATACTATTCCTGCTTCCCTTGTTGCTCAACAGCTATTTAAACTTTTATCATCAGTGAGGTCATTTCTCTACACGAAGCATGAACCCATCTAATTATTTAATTGAAGAATGCCTAAATAAAGAAAATACCAGGTTATAAATTCTTGTTTCAAGGATTTATTGGAGAAGGAGAATACGGAAAAGTACAACGTGCTGATCTTGAAAGTGATAGAGTTATTGTTGCACTAAAATAATTTAAAAATAATGTGGATATCGAAGAAATTGTTAAAAAGGTAGTTTGTTTTTTGTTTACTTAATATTAATCGTTACAATAGATAACATATAACAGCGTAGCTTAAATTACATAATAGAGTGAATATGTATTCTAATATTATACGCCTATACGGTGCTACTAAAAATGAAGGGAAAGTCATCAATTTAATTTTTAAATAAAAAAAATTATCGTAAATAAGATATATATTATTATATATATGATAGATGAAACAGACCAGAGCTCTATACACTACATGTTCGTCCTTGAATATGCAGACAATGGAACTTTAAAATCATACTTACAAAAAAACTTTTAACATCTTTCTTGGAATGATAAGATCGATTTTTTGCATTACAAATTGTCAATGCAGTTAAAAGCTTGCATGCAGAAGATATAATACATCATTATCTGGTAATTTCAAACACAACATTTGTGATTTTTGCTATTTTTATCGAGCTTAACTATTTATCATTTTTAATAGCATTCAAAAAATATACTTGTTCATCAAAAGTGTACCAAGCTTTCAGACTTTGGGCTTTCAAAGAGATTAGATGAAGCGACAAATTCAACCCAAAAATATTGCGGTGTTTTGTATATATGGATCTACGGAGTTTTAGTATGCCGGGGAATGAAAATAAAGCATTTAGTTTTAACAAAAAATCCGATATTTATTGTATTGGTTTAATGCGACAACGCTCTTTTTTTATTTTGTCTAGAACTTAGCGGGGAAATAATGTAATACCAAAATTCTCGTTTTTGATTTACTATTAATAAAAATATCAAAAACGTAGCCATTGCATATTGTGTTACAATATGTCAAAAATTCAAAGTTACATTTTTGATGTTTTTACTAATAATTAATCAAAAACGAAAATTTTGGTATTACATTATTTCTCCGCTACGCTCTAGACAATAAAAATAAAATAAAAAAAGAGCGTTATCACATTAAAGAGCACATTATAACGAACCCGACAAATATAATTATAATTGCGTAGGTTTGCTGGTTCAAGAGTTATTGCAGCTTGAGCTGTATATGTTTTTACTATTAAATTATCGTTGATCTGCACTATATTTGTAATTAGACTGATGTCGTACATGCATACATGCAGCATATCATGCACATGCATGGTAGAGAAAAATGTCATTGTGCCCATTTCTAGTCTGACATGACGTACAGGAGTGGGGCACCTAACCCTAACCCCATAAAAAACAGCAAATCAACGGCGTGAAGATTATCCCGGTCCGCGGCGGATACTATGTATGATGTGAAAATAGTCAACACTGTATATTTAAATATCGCTAAAAAAAGAATGTATATGCATGTGAAGTATGCATGAATACACATCTATATTTAAATGTTCAAGATGCACATGAAATTCGAGTCGAGTTCCAAGTCTAATTTGAAACCGAACTTTAATAAATACCCATACGGTACTAACGAATCGTACTGAATATAAATAAAAAAAGAGTAAAACAAGTAAATAATTTAGCAATTATCGGGCATTTAAAATCAAAATCTGTCAGCATGAATGATGATACCTTATATAATGGTTATTCCTACCATTATGAAAAAGGAATTGGTGTCAAAAATAAACATAAAGCATTTGGTTACGTTAAAAAATCTGCTGAAATGAGAGATGCTATCGAAATATATAATCTTGGCCGTTATTATGAAAAGGGGATTGAAAAGGATGAACATAAAGCATTTATTCATTATCAAAGATCTGCAGAGAAAGGATACGACATTGCAATGAATAGCGTTGGCCATTTTTATGAAAATGGAATCGGCGTTGAAAAAGATAAGCATAAAGCATTCACATATTATCAAAAATCTGCAGAAATGGAAAATGCTCCAGGAATGAATAATACTGGTCGCTGTTATGAAAACGGAATAGGGGTTGAAAAGGATGAAAATAAAGCATTCATTCATTATCAAAAATCTGCAGAAATGGGAAATGCTCATGGAATGAATAAAGCTGGTCTTTGCTATGAATATGGAATCGGAATTAAAATAGATAAACATAAAGCATTTACATATTATCAAAAATCTGCAGAAATGAAAAATGCCCCTGGAATGAATAATGCTGGTCGTTGTTATGAATATGGAAATGGAGTTAAAATAGATAAACATAAAGCATTCAAATGTTATCAAAAATCTGCAGAAATGGAAAATGCTCCTGGAATGAATAATGTTGGTCGTTGTTATGAAAAGGGAATTGGAGTTGAAGTAGATAAACACAAAGCATTTATTTATTATCAAAGATCTGCTGATAAAGGATACGACATTGCAATTAATAATGTTGGTTATTTATATGAAAACGGAATTGGAATTAAAATAGATAAACATAAGGCATTCAGATATTATCAAAAATCTGGAAATGCTCATGGAATAAATAATGTTGGTCATTGTTATGAAACTGGAATTGGAGTTGAAATAGATAAACGCAAAGCATTTATTTATTATCAAAGATCTGCTGATAAAGGACACAACAATGCAATGAATAATGTTGGTCGTTGTTATGATAATGGAATTGGAGTTGAAATAGATAAACATAAAGCATCCATATATTATCAAAAATCTGCGAAAATGGGAAATGTTCATGGAATGAATAATGCTGGTCGTTGTTATGAAAATGGAATTGGAGTTGAAATAGATAAACATAAAGCATTTATTTATTATCAAAAATCTGCTGAGAAAGGACACAGCAATTCAATTAATAATGTTGGTCGTTGCTATGAAAACGGAATTGGTGTTGAAAAGGATGAAAATAAAGCATTTATTCACTATCAAAAATCTGCAGAAATAGGAAATGCACTTGGAATGAATAATGTTGGTCGTTGTTATGAAAATGGAATTGGAGTTAATAAAGATGAAAATAAAGCATTCTTTCATTATCAAAAATCAGTGGAGAAAGATAGTGACTTTGGAATGAATAATGTTGGTCGTTGTTATGAAAACGGAATTGGGGTTGAAAAAGATGAAAATAAAGCATTCATTCACTATCAAAATTCTGCAGAAATAGGATATGGTCTTGGGATGAATAATGTTGGTCGCTGTTATGAAAACGGAATTGGAGTTAAAATAGATAAGCATGAAGCATTCATTCATTATCAAAAATCAGTGGAGAAAGATAATGACTTTGGAATGAATAGTGTTGGTCGTTGTTATGAAAACGGAATTGGGGTTGAAAAGGATAAAAATAAAGCATTTATTCATTATCAAAAATCTGCAGAAATAGGAAATGCTCTTGGAATGAATAATGCTGGTTGTTGTTATGAAAACGGAATTGGGGTTGAAAAGGATGAAAATAAAGCATTCATTCATTATCAAAAATCTGCAGAAATAGGAAATGCTCTTGGAATGAATCATGTTGGTCGTTGTTATG
This sequence comes from Dentiscutata erythropus, assembly GCA_910591965.1. Classification (NCBI taxonomy): domain Eukaryota; kingdom Fungi; phylum Glomeromycota; class Glomeromycetes; order Diversisporales; family Gigasporaceae; genus Dentiscutata; species Dentiscutata erythropus. The sequence continues at coordinate 13,846 of CAJVPY010001671.1, read as the reverse complement.
AAAACGGAATTGGGGTTGAAAAGGATGAAAATAAAGCATTCATTTACTATCGAAAATCTGCAGAAATAGGATATGCTCTTGGGATGAATAATGTTGGTCGTTGTTATGAAAACGGAATTGGAGTTAAAATAGATAAGCATGAAGCATTCATTCATTATCAAAAATCAGTGAAAAAAGATAAAGAAATTGGAATGAATAATGTTGGTCGTTGTTATGAAAACGGAATTGGGGTTGAAAGGGATGAAAATAAAGCATTCATTCATTATCAAAAATCTGCAGAAATTGGAAATGCACTTGGAATGAATAATGTTGGTCGTTGTTATGAAAATGGAATTGGAATTAAAATAGATAAGTATAAAGCATTCATATATTATCAAAAATCAGCGGAGAAAGATAATGACTTTGCAATGAATAGCGTTGGCTATTATTATGAAAATGGAATCGGCGTTAAAAAAGATAAACATAAAGCATTCAAGTATTATCAAAAATCTGCTGACAAAAATAATGCTTATGGAATGTATAAAGTTGGTCATTGTTATGAAAAAGGAATCGGGATTGAAAAGGACGATCATGAAGCATTCATTTATTATCAAAAGTCGGCAGAACTGGGTAGTATTATTGGAATGTATAAAGTTGGAAATTGTTTTCGGTATGGAATAGGAGTTGAAAAGGATAACAATGAGGCATTTATTTGTTATAAAAGGTTTGCAGAAAGAGAAAGTGATGATGCAATGTATAATCTTGGTGAATGTTACGAAAACGGTATTGGAACTAAAAAAGATGAACAAAAAGCATTTATTTATTATCAAAAATCTGCAGAGATGGGGAATGCTAATGGAATGTATAAATTTGGTGACTGTTATCGAAATGGAATTGGAACAACAAGGGACTTAAAGATGGCCATTGATTGGTATCAAAGGTAGTAATTAAATTTTATTAACTTTATTATATTCTTTACCAAATATTTAAATTTAATTCTATCAATAGAGCAAAAAATGGTTCGCCAGGTAATCTATTTCGTCATCACTCTTCTTTAATAATCTTAGCTAATAATTAAAGTTTTTTTTTAGTCACAGATAAACATATACTATGGATAAATGAAAATTCTGACATTGATGATAATCTTAAAAATTTTTTAATTGAACATGAATTACTATGGATTCCTTATAACGAATTTACGAATATTAAAGAATTAGGAAAAGGTGGATCTGCGACTGTATATTCTGCTGAATGGTTTGATAGGAAGTTAAGTTTGCAGAAACGTTTTGCACTTAAAGTATTTCATGAATCGAAAACTTACCATGAAGAATTTATAAAAGAGGTAATTTTTTAAGACATTGTTTATATTTCAATAATTTATTATTTTTAATAATTCTTTTACAATTGAAGTTAAAAACATACTGTGAAATAAATAAAAATCCATCATTTTTAAAATGTTATGGAATAACAAAAGATAGTTCTAAGGGATACATTCTCATTTTGAAGTGTGCAGAGATGGGTTCTTTGCGTAAAAATCTTCATGATATAAAACAAATGAAATGGGAAGATAAATCAAATTTATTACATTGCATCGCTCATGATCTGCAAATAGTACATTCGCAAGGATTAATTCATCGGGATTTACATAGCGGTAATATTTTACAAGATAATTTACATAGTGCATATATTACGGATCTAGGACTTTCAATAACAGTTAATAGAAAACCAAAATCCGAACCTGATGGGGTATATGGAATTTTACCTTATATTGCACCTGAAGTTTTGGTTGGGAAAAAGTATACCAAAGCATCTGATATTTATTCGTTTGGTATGATTATGTGGGAAATTTTATTTGGGAAACCTATATATTATGATCAGGAATTTAGTAACCTACAATATCAAATATGTTATAATGATTTGCGACCGATTGTTGGAGACAACATTTCACAATGTTATGCAGAGTTGATGAAAAAATGCTGGGAAAGAGAACCGGAAGCACGCCCTTCGGCAACAGAACTTTGTAGAATATTTACAGAGTGGCAAAATAGTGAAAATGTTTTATTAGAATTGAACGAATCTCAAAAACTGATAGAGAATATTGGAAATACATCAATGCAGAAATGTTGTGAAAACTCTTATGGAAGTGAATTTATTCAACTACTATGTAATCAAGGTAAATAATGGAAGGTTATTTAAATTTTTGATTATTTCTATTTATATTAAATTACAGAATTAACGAGTTTATTTTAAAGCCACTGAATCAAAGAACTTGATTATTGAAATTTCATTGGAAAGAATTTAACCCACAAAAAAAATTGAAGATATCAATAAATAGATGCAATATTATTATATTTTTTTTAATCTTATATTTTAATCGAGATACCATTAGAGAAAATCTTTTGTAAGAGGTCTGTCTTCTTTGATATATTGATATCTTTAAATCATTCTCGTAATAGATTTCATTAAAAGAAATAAAAACCTTTGTCTTCTGATACAAAAGATATCCACATCAAAATAACTAAGATATTTAAATATAATCATAGTATCCATCAAAGCCATTAATTTTTGACCTTAATTCATAGATTGATAAAAGATCTGATTGTCTAAAAAATATCAGAGTTAACCATTTTGATGAGAAAATCTCGAGATGCAAACCACCCATTTTCTTCAATAATTTATCATTGATAAAGGTGCACACACACTTTAAGTATCATACATAATAAATACTATGAATTCAACAAATTTTTATCCGACCCAAAAAAATAGCCTTTTTTATTCTTAATGTTAGAAGCTTTTAAATAAATAATTAATACCTTGGTACATATCAATTAATATAACCTATATTCTAACATATAACCTAACCATAATGAATACTGCTATTCTGGTTTCACTCATTTAAGCTTCTGAGCAAAGAATGCCTCAAAACGGGAGGGTTTTGGGCAATGTTTCCCCATATTTCAATATTTAGCGGATAATTGGTAAAATCATTAAAAGAGGGCCGACGAAACTGAAGTTGAAGCTTCTGTGGTTGGCTAAACATGAATTTTTTTATTGTTTTTTTTTTAGTGGCAAACAAAGATTACGAAACTAGAAAGGGCATGCTCAAGTATTTAATTCTATAAATATCTTCATTAATTGTGATACTTGAACACATAAGTAATATTTATTTCCCTCAGCGCCGAGAAATAAGGGTATTTTTCTTCGTTTTTATAGGATGTCATGACGGAGTTATATGGCTCATAAACTAATAAAAAAACCGAGTTTTTATCAATGCAAGTTGTTTCCCCGAAAGTCCGGGAAATAACTTGCTTTGATAAAAACTCGGTTTTTTTTAATTAAAGTAGGATTATGAACAATAAAACCCTGTCATGCGATCATATAGAAACGTAGAATAATGTAGTAATAATAATTATATTTTTGTGATTGTATCCTAAAATGTTAACATATTCGAAATTAAGATTTCATTTGAATGCATTTCTCGTATGTTTGATATATTTAGTCTATACGAAAATTTATAATGAAGGTTGTTCTTGCCAACCAAAAGATCTTAACAACAAACATAAAAGGGATCTAAATATAAGCATTCATAATAAATATATTACATGAGGAAGTGCCAATAAAAAAAAGTTCGATGGATAAGAATTTATTAACTAGCTAAAGAAAGGTTTAACTCAAGTTATAATTCTGAACAAAGTTTTCATTAATATTTACCAAAATTGCATTGAAAATTATAATCAAAAATCGTATTAGAATCTATAAAAGTATTTATTAATTTATGTAATATAAATTACTGAATTTTTAAAATATAAAAAAGCAAATCATTATGATCAGATGAAAGTGTCGAATTAGTTGATCTAATAACTAAGCAATCTTTGGCTTGTTCGTTTATAGTAAACATCTTAAAAACGCCTAGCTTATCTGAAGTAACTACTGTTGAATCTGAAATATCCAACTTATCTGAAGTGCAAACTAAAATAAAATTGTAATATTGACATATATTATCTTTGTAATTAGCAAGATATGTAAATTATTACGTAATCGTTCATTATTGAAAATAAAAACTGAGGTTCTTTTTAATTTTCTCTGCTTTTATATTATATTCAATTATATTATTTAAGCTAGTGATGCAAACGGCTGGCTCTACGCAGAAAATGGCTGGCTATAACAGAGCTGAGTTACTTTTGAACCGAGCCGCTTTTGAACTGAGCTGTTTTTTAGCCAATTTGTTTTTAGCTGAGCTGATCAGGAGCCGATCAAGAGCCAGCTAAAATGCAGCTATAATTTTATTGTTATTACTCTTATTATAAAAATTCTTTAAAATTCGCTTTCATTATAGAAAAATTCTTTAATTAAATTTAGCATTAGCATTAATATTATTGTATGCATAAAATATTTGTAATTAATTTTAATTTGCGAATATGTAAAAAATAACATATTTGAAAGAAATTTAATTTTTTTTGAAAGCAAAAATAAAAAAAAATAACATTTAAAAGAAACTTAAATTTTTTTAAAAGCAAAAAAAAATAAAAATAAAATATAGTTAGTCTTTTTTTTTTATAAAATTAAAAGAGACTATTCTCTTTGAAATTTAATGCTATGTTCCAACCATGAGCCAGTACACATGAGAGCTTGAATGCTTTTTTCTAAAGACGTGTTCGCTTGGCTCTTATTGTGCTACCTGCCTTTGAAAATATTTGTTCAGAGGGTACTGAAGTAGCCTAAATCACAAGATAGTCCTTGGTCATATTGGATATACTAGGAAAATGAAAACTATTAAGCTTCCACCAATCCAGAGAATTGATATTTATAGGTAAAGTAGCTTCGCTCAAATATTGAGTAAGTTCATCCACTGTATTATTTGAAACATTAAATTGTTTTCATTTTTGAGCAACCTTTTCTACATATGTTGAGTCAGAATTTGAAGCTGTGAGCAAATTACTTAATGCAGAAGATTCTGAATATTCTTGAAAAATATTATTAAAATAATCCTGATTTTCTTGTGTATTTATGTCAACTGGTATTAACTCCAGTTTAATTCAGAGATCAAGAATTGATACAATAAAAGCCATTTTATCATATATATAAACTATATATTGCTTGATTTTTTCTAACATTTGTGTTGCAGCAGTTTTAAGAAATAAGAGACTTGATGAATCTTGAATACATGTTGTAATATTATCAACAATATTATCCATTAAAAAAATAGAAAGGCCTATAGTTACATATGTGCTACCCGAAAGGGTATTTGTAGTTTCATAGAATGGTTGCAAAAATTAGGTTACAATTTGAAGATCAGAATCTTCTTGTTGTGTAAGCATGTATTGATCAAGATTACTATGATATCTAATAACTGCATCTATTGTTGTAGGCATAGATGTGTAAACTGATAACATCAAGTAAGTGCTATTCTAGTCAACACATCCTGTGAAATTTTATGAACAACTTCTTCTTTACCAACAGACTGATCAATTTTTTTAAAATCTTGAGTAATCATAGATGATGATATAATAGCCTTTACAAATCTACGTACTTTTTCAATTGATGTTTTAATCAGAGATGGTAAAATTTGAGGTCATTTGCCTTTTTTTCAAATGACCAAAGTTATTTCTGACCAAAATTTATAATAAAATTAAGGTCGTTTGAGGTCATTTTGAGGTTGTTTGAGGTCATTTGAAAGTCATTTGAAGGTTATTTACCATCTCTGATTTTAATTAGTGCTATTCCTGTAGTAACAACAAGATTTAAAACATAAGCAAGACAACAACATAAATAACAATAAAAATCTTGCATAGTTAAGTGTATTTTTAATAATCACACTGCTAAAATTACATTAGATCCATTATCTGTAGTTGTACAAAATATCTTTGTAATAATATTAAAAATTGCTAAAATAGATCTTAATTGCATTTCAATATCCTCACCAGTATGTGGGTGTGGAAGCATACACAAATCAATCAAAATCTTTTTTAGATTCCAATTATTGTTGATCCAATGTGCTGTGACTCCAAGAAAAGGCACATTGGTATATGAAGTCCAAATATCCAATGTAATTGAAATCTTATTTGAAAGTTAACCAAATAAAGTCTGAACATCTCCTCTTATTGAAATAAATGAATTTTGCACAATAGATTTTATAGTCTAATGAGAAGTTAACTCAAGAGTAATATTAAGATATTATAATAAAGCAATTAATCTCTTACTTTCAACAGTTGAAAAAGATAAGCTGCAAAAATGATTCACTCAGCTAATAAAAGATTAAACCATGCCTTTTTAATCAAATATTAAACTTTGTATAGAAATTGTATCATTGTGCATAAGAGCAAAAAGTTCAATCTTATTTCAACCTGGATGTTGTGAATCAAGATGCTTTTTTTGTGCCAATTGCTGTTTTTTTACTATATTTATTTTTGCAAATAATACAAATAACTTACTTGGCATTATTAGGGTTTTTAATAAAATATGAAGTAACCAGTGATTTTTTATTGTTTGAATCTACAGAAAGAGAGGTAACACTTGTACTTGAACAAGCATCGGAAGTGTCTTGAAGGTCTTGAAAGTTAAGAAAAAAGTCTATTTTGATAATTATGATAAGTAAATAAGAAATTTTTTTTATTTATAATAATCTTTATGATATTATGAGTATTATGACATATTATGATAGTATGTTATTGTCTATTACACTCTATTATTAATGATTGGCTTATGGCTTTAAGTTGGCATTACTTTACACAAGTCAAACCGTTAGTTAGTTGAGCTGTTATTTAGCCGAGCTGTCATTTAGCTTAGCTAAGCTGATCGTCTAAGTGGCTAAGCAGAGCTATTTTGCAATACTAATTTAAGCTATCACAGGTCCAATGCATAAATATCAGATATCCGATAGCTAATGATTGCTAACTAATTGTGCCAAAATCTAATCTATATTGGCAATACTTTAAAAAATATCAGAAGCATATTAGGTATCAGGATACCCGATATAGGGACCTGCGGAATCTGTGATATAATTTAACAAATTATGTTTTCGATATTAGCAAATTATTTGATTTACTGCAATTAACAATAAAAGTCTGAATTGGTATAAAATTTAAAAATTTATCTAATAAAAAACTTGCAATTTTTTTAAAAAAATATTACACTAAAAAAAAATTTTAGTTTTTATAGCAAATCACAAAATCCATAGGTCCCTGACCTAATATTTATTTTTTACCTAATATCCTTCTAATATTTTTTGACATATTTCCTAATATTTATGTTTTGGACCTGTGTATTCCTCTTAAACTTCTATAAACTTCTTTTAAACTACATTAACTTTTTATTTTAATTAATTGCTAATTATGCTATACGGATACATCAAGACTATTATGATTTGAATTATAAATGGATTAAACCAATAACCAATAGACTAGTAGACAAATTATGAATAGAATTAGGGTACTCTTAAGTGCCTCAATCAATAGATCAGTGTATAAATTTTAATTAATAAAAATTTGCTCAGCAGGTCAAGAGAGTTTATCACTGTAGTCAAAAAAGAAGATAGTTAGTGACTATCTTTTTTCTTTATAGAGCTGTGCTAATTGGCCAAATTTTATCATAGAGTGAGATTATTCAAGCACTTTACGATTAAATCAATATTTTTTTATGATCAACCTATAGTTTTTTTACTATTATTTTTTTTTTATTATCAAATCTTTTTTTTTATGATTGAACCATTGTTTTTTTTTTTTATAATCAAATCTTTTTTTTTATTTATTTTTTTTTTACAATCGAATCATTATACTTTGCACTTATACTTTGCACTAAATACACTTCATCAATATGGACCTTTGCCATCAACAACAAATTCACAAATTACTTTTTTACTCTTTGTGCTAGAAACTTTCATTACAAATAAAAAATATCAAGAAACCCCAAAAAATATAACTGGCAATTGTTATTTTGGGATGATGTTTATCGATTTTTGGTTTATTTCCAGAAATAGTATTAGTGTTAGATGAACTTGATATTTTATCTACAACATGTAAATTTTCTTGACTAACTATTTAGTAGTAGAAGTTTGATTATTGTCACTAACAAATGACTTTAAAAGAGATATCTAAAAAAATTTTTTATTAATTCTTTATAAAAAATTACAAATTTAAATAAAATTCAATATATACTTCTTCATATTCGCTATTAGTTCTGTAGTTCTATTTAAAACTAAAGGATTACATAGTGGTGCAGAAGAATAATATTGATGTAACAGCATATGATAATTTGTTAAATCTGTAAAAGGAACAACAGGAGTATTGTAATTAGGTGAAGGGGCAATATAACTATTTGGAATTGCTAAAGAAGTAGTGAAAACACTTGAAGTAGTTGAAACAGATATATTTGAAGTTGTTGGCAATGGTAATGTATTTTTTTGTTTGTTGAACAGATGTTTTTTTTTTGTTTGTTGGAGACATGATAATCGTAATATTAAAAGAGCTCACTCAATCATTGATCACAATCTTTATATTCATTGATTGTAATGATTGTGTGTTATCTCAATTACTATCTAATCACACTCATGAAGATGCTTGAGAGCACCCTTATTGTCTAATTAAATTTTGTTTAAATAGACATTAGTCGCTCTCAACGCCTCAATTAATGAGTCAAAAAGCGTCTGGGAATAAATTTTACTTGGCGGAAAATATTTAAACGTGTTTATCATTACGATGAATATGCATAAATTAATAAAGTTTATTACGTAATAAACATTTTTTTATTAGTAAAAGACATTAAATGAATTTTTCATTTTAATCAACAAATTTTTTACAACAGCCCTCCTTTTTTTATACCTGCCTTTGAAAATTTTACGATCAATAGAGCATTCAAGGAGATCACTCAAGCAGCTTTGCCATGGACCATCATTTTTGACAGCAACGAATTATTATTTTACTTCTCACATTAAAAGTTTTTATAAAAAAATTGAGTAGCCTAAGAAACAATATCAAATACTTACCATCTCTTGGCCTTGCTCAAATGGCAACAAATTCAACTATTCCGTCATTATAGTTGGTGAAATCAGCGAATGGAGTACTAGAAAGTAGTATTACAGTTTTCAAATCTGCACACCCTACTTCTATAACAAAACTCACCTGGTTGCTTTATAGTGCCCAGACGTGATCATCAAGCAGCTATTTTTCTACTTTTCGAAGTCGATGATTCACTAACATCTGTTACTTTCTTTTGGATAGACGCTTTTATTTGTTTTTATTTGCTTTTATTTTATTTTATTTTTTATTTTTTTTTTAAAAAAAATTTTTATTTTTTAATTTTTTAATTTTTGTTTTTTATTTTATTTTTTGTTTTTTTTTAATTTTTTTGTTTTTTATTTTTTAATTTTTTAATTTTTGACGACATTTGACAAATAATAGAAATCAATAGGGTCTGCTCAAGTACCGTACAGCGCTGCATACAGTATCCCTAGTCTTTTTCAAAAATACCAAGATTAATTAAATAATACCCCGGGGTACTGTGTGAAGAGGAGGGTACTATACGAGGGGGATACTATGAAGAGTGTATTGGTTATGTGAGTTGATCTAATAACAAGATCATTGATTCGGATCATAAACGTCATATAGTAATCATTTACCTGGTAAATAAACAAGTATACAACCGAACTTCTTTACATAAATACATTAAGCGATCGAACTTCATTATATAAATATATTGAGTGATCGAACTTCTTTACATAACTTAATATATTAAGCTATCGAATTTATTTATATAAATATATTGAAATGGGTTTACGAGCAAACAAAAGAACAAATCGTGTTACAATTACAAAAAAAAACACGACGGCAGTACACACGGGAAAAATAATTTATAATAATCGAATAATTAGAAATCGGAATTTTTTTTTAAAAAAAAAAACGGTAGATACAATGAATTTTACGAAGTAGAAAGTATTAATTCTGATAACAATAATTTAATATAATTTAATAAATATGTAATTGCAAACGTTAATTGAAACGAACAAAAAAAATATATGTAGCATGCTTTATTAAATATATCAATAAAGTCAACCTTTTTAATATTTTTATTAATAACGATGATTTACGTATCAAATTTGTGTTGTAAAATTCGTCTAATCGATTAGCTACTTGATTAGTATCGGGATATTTTACAAAAATGGTAGAATTCACAATTAAATAGTACCCCAATACTAATTAAAGGGGGTACTTTTTCAAGGGGGCACTGTATGCAGCGCTGTACGGTATTAACTTTCAATGATTATTTCGATTGATCGTAATACGTGAGCACTAGTACGATCACTCACTAATCAGAAGCTTGAGAAGATTTCAATTATATCATAAATTGCATATTCAAATTTCCGGCAAAAATTTTTTGTAAATATATTATGCTTGAGCGCTATTACGATCACTTGCTAATCACATTGAGATTGACGCTTGAGAGCGACCATTGTTTATTCTCAACCAAATTGAATATACATTAGACAATTAGATCATTAGGCAATTGGACAATACCATTTTGATTATACTACGTTTATTCACAACATTGCTTAGTTATATTGATTAGCTAATAAGTTTGGTTTATCAATTAGGTCAATCAAAAAATTTTAGACATAAAATTTACAGTATGGTCTTTTATAGTTATAAATTCTATAATTTACATATAATCTAATAAACATGTTTTTTTTCTTTGTTGCACAGTATTAAGAAAACTGAATCTAATTCTTGTTCTATTTTGACCTGAGAAATTTTTTTTAAAAAATAGCAGTCTATCTATTAACAACGATAAATAAAGAATCTTATAAGCTTAAAATATTCAACACTAAAAGATCTGCCTTATTGGATGCAGTAAGTAATGCTAAATCAGAAATTAAATATCATACATACTATATTATTGGAACATAAAATTATGAGAATTTTCCAAACCTATAATGAATTAAATTAACATGCTTGACGAGTTCTGTATTTCTTTAGAGAATCTAATTTCCACCGTCACTGCGGCGCACCAATCTGGTATACATTTTCCGGATCCAACATTTTTTCGAGGTGACGCTAGGGTCTAGATCATGTGACCTCCTGCTATCAGTTGCCCCGTTAGCCTGATGTGAATTAATGTTAGCACCGGTTGATAGTTTTATAAACGGAAACCGAAGCCTAAATTTTTTATGAGTCCTGTTTCGAGTACTTCTATTTATAGCTTGTTCACCATTGGTACTTAAAGGAACTTGCCGAACATGCTGAATTTCTTGAATAACTTGTTCACCATTGGTACTTGAACCTTGCAGGCTTAAAGGAACTTTCTGAATTTGCTGGATACCTGGGTCAATTCTACTCATAGTTTGTTCACCATTGGTACTTAAAGGAACTTGCTGAACATGCTGAATATATTGACCAATTCTATTTATAACTGGTTCACCATTGGTACTTGAACCTTGCAGGCTTAAAGGAACTTGTTGAATTTGCTGGATATCTGGGTCAATTCTACTCATAGTTTGCTCATCATTGGTACTTAAAAATCTTTTTAGGCTTAAAAGGTCTTGATGAACTTGTTGAATATCTGGGCGGCTATTAGGATCATGCTCCCAACAATCTATTTTTGATTAAAATATTTTTTAGATTTTTAGATTTTCTTCAAAGATAAAAAATGATGCAATAAGTAATTTTATACCTGTATAGATCTTAATATATGCCGATGGTGTTCCTTCAATTGAACTTTCTCGAACACCACTTCTAATACCAAGAATTAATGATGCAAGCTGATACTGTTCAACAATATTCTTAAAAGGTGGATAACCGCTCGATATTTCCCACATAATAACACCAATACTATAAATATCGGATTTTTTGGTAAAACTAAATGTTTTATTTTCATTCCCCGGCATACTAAAACTCTGTGGATCCATATATGCAAGAACCCCGCAACATTTTTGGTTTGAATTTGTCGCTTCATCTAATCTTTTTGAAAGCCCAAAGTCTGATAGCTTAATGCATTTTTGATGAACAAGTATATTGTTCGAATGCTATTAAAAATGATAAATAGTTAAGCTCGATAAAAATAGTAAAAATCACAAATGTTGTGTTTGAAAATTACCAGATCATGATGTACTATATTTTCAGTATGCAAGCTTTTAACTGCATTGACAATTTGTAATGCAAATTCGATCTTATCATTCCAAGAAAGATGTTTAAAGTTTTTTTGCAAGTATGATCTTAAAGTTCCATTGTCTGCATATTCAAGGACAAGCATGTAATGTATAGAACTCGGATTTGTTTCATCTATCACATACGTAATAATATCATATATATGTTATTTACAATAATTTATTTTTTTTATTTAAAAATTAAATTAATAATTTTACCTTCATTTTTAGTAGCACCGTATAGACGTATAATATTAGAATACATATTCACTCTATTATGTAATTCAAACTATGCAGTTATATTTTATAAAAAAATTATTAATGTTATGGTTACATGATTATTTATTTTAACGATTATTATTAAGTAAACAAACTACCTCTTTAACAACTTCTTCGATATCCACATTATTTTTAAATGATTTTAATGCGACTATAACTCCATCGCTTTCAAGAGCAGCACGGTGTACTTTTGCGTATGCACCTTCTCCGATAAATCTAACATACTTGAAACAAGAATATTCATAAAGCTTGATATTTTCTTTATTTAGGCATTCTTCAATTAAATCATTAGATGGGTTCATGCTTCGCGTAGAGAAATAACTTCACGGATGATAAATATTTAAATAGCTGTCGAGCAACAAGAATTGATTTTTGTGAAATGATGTGGTTATACAAGAGAGGCAAGAATAATTCCTTTGAGGGTTTCTGCAGACGCAAAAGTTACAGAATCTAACTTTTAAATGAAAGATGAATAATTCGTGTACTAAGATGATATTTATCTGTTTTCTAATAAGTGCATGTTTATCATTTAACCAAGAAATAAAAAAAAACTCCCTTAAATGCTTTCCTCAGATACATCTGCCTTCTTTTCACGCCAGATTAAGTGAAAAAAGATATAATTTCCTGATTGTAGAACAGGGAAGTTCGTTTTTACTGGATGAATTGATTGAAGCGTTATTAAAAAGTAAGAATAGTAATAATAAATTTGAAAGTACATTATCCTAATTTTCGGGATTATACATACTTCTAAACATATACAGATTTTTAAAATACATATTGTTTGTAAAGGTATTGCAGTATTGGGAGAAATAATTATCTGTGATCTTTTAAATTTCCTTATATCCGCCCGTTTTAGAAACTTTAATGCTGTACATCACCGCTACATAATGCGTTGCGTTTCACAAAATTAATGATTACAAGGATGTTCGATCTACTCTGTTTTTTTTTTTTTTGTTTCTGTGGTACAATTATGTACTACGTACAATTACGTCACGTACGATTTTATACACGTGACGTTTTACAAATAGAAATTTCTATAAACATTATTATGTTTCACAGATTAATATAGATTATAGCTTAATATAGATTATAGCTTGAAAATCATATGAGAACTCCGAACTAATCTATCTTTATTGAGATGATCATTATTTACTGTTTATTTAATAGTTACTCTGCAAATAACTGAGGTATTTGCTGCTTGCGATTTGATTGGCCGATTCTAAGCACCAAAAATGCGCAAAATTCGACCATGCAGATCAAATGCAGCAAATACCGATAAGGTACTGTATCGGTATGTAGTGTTCTAATATGAATCAGCCCGAAGCACCCCCCGAAGTTCGGTATTAAATTGCCGCAGCAGCCGCAGTATATTTTATTTATTAACCATAGCTGCCGCAACAAATTTGGACCGGCAGATCCTCGATTTTGATTGGCTAAGAGCGACGATAAAAAGAT
>CAJVPY010001670.1:0-18605 GCA_910591965.1 Dentiscutata erythropus | reverse complement strand
AATTTGTGGTTCAGGTTCAGGTTCAGTTCAGGTTCATTGAACCTAAATTTGAACTGAACTGAACCTAGGAACCCTAATTAAAACAATCAAAGCTTATATGCACTTGAAGGGTGATTATATTATTTCTCATATCTGAGATTGCTGAATAATAAATTTTACTATTAAAGCCTGTTATTATATATTTTATAACATTTTTTTTTTTATTAAATCTCAGCCTAAATCAGTGTTATCTGTATTAGAAATTTATATGCCTTGTTACCACAGCTCTAACTCTTAAAGTATATGCAAAAAATATTTGTATTATGGCACATATTTATAAAACGTGACAATTAATTTCTTTCAATTCATATTATGGAATACAATTCAATGAAGCGGCATTGCAGTAAATTAATTTTGACATCAACTTTTGGAATAGTGAGATATCAGAATAAAGTCAGAATAGTGTTATCATAAGTACTTCTGTAAATGCATTCCTTTTCTTTATGACTAGCTCAATAATTAAAGACAAAGATAAAGTCATAAATAAATTCTTATATAACACTTCCACTAACCATTTTTTACTTTCAGAACAAACTAATTAAAGGATTCAAAGTATTATTTTATATGTGGGCCTAAAGATGAGTGATGAAACTATTTCATGATTGATAAAATAGTTTCATCAATAGTTGATAATACTTTGAAATTAATAAATTTTTAGATGATTAACAAAACTATTGACGATTGATTAAACTACTGATAATTGATGAAATTACTGACAAAACTATTAATAAACTTTTGGCAAAACATTTATAATTATAAAACAAAAAGATCAATTAATAATATAAATAGTATCAAATTTCAAAAAAATAAAATAATAACAAGGTGTTCCAATTTCTCATAAAAGGAAAGAGTTTATTAACATTTAAGATAAAATATATTATAATGAAATTGGATTAAAATAAATTTGGGATTTTTAATTGATCCAAATCCAATTGCTTATTATAATTTCTACTTCAAAACAAGCATGTAATCCTAAAAAATACCAGATTTTACTTATGCAATAATATTTCACTTTAAAATTAAGGTATTTAAATAAAACTTATATTATTAAATGCTAACTCGATGTAAAAATAATGACCCAATAGCTGCATTATAATGATCTTGGCAAGCATTAAAAACAAAAAAAGAGTGCTTAGGAACTATGTATCCATGTGTACCCAGGCAATTTATATGTTTGTGGATTTATCAAGAAAGGTGGGAAAAATAATCAGACTTCTAATTCATTGACAGTATTATGCATGGAAATAAAGCATATCTTACCAAATTCTTTAAATATTGAAATATTGATTTTTTATAATTGGAATATAATGAAATTGTTTTAACAAAAGATGGTGGAGAAAACTCTATTTAAACCAGAAAGAATTGTGTAATATATATTTATGAAAAGAAATATTATTCAAAAAAAAAACCAAGGAAAGAAGGTATAATTTTATAAATATTCTGATCAACAATATTGTGAAAATATTATTCAAATTAGCCTAAGATTATTACATGATGTTAAAGTTAAAATATTATCCTCATCTTTTAATTATTTATGGTTCAATTCACCAATAAGGTAAATCATTTATTTCCAAATAGACTATTTACTTCTTTATAGTTTGGTTCTAGTATGTCATAGTCTAATTGTTTTTAGTTTTCAAAGGTAGGTCTGTTAATATAGTCATTTAATTGTTGTGGATTATTATTAAGTTTTCTTCTTTTAAGTATTTGTTTATGACAAGTAATATATGTCACAATAAGTAATGCTATTCCTACTATAATTACAGCTAATGTAATAAATAGTAGATGGTTTGTTGTGCTATAAGTTGTATAGAGTCACTAGTTGTAGTATTATTAACAACAGCAATTGCTTTAGTAGTTGTCATAAGAGTTGTATCTATATTGTGGGTTGTTCTTAAATAACCTCTTTTTATTACTTTGGTTTCTATACTCAAGAATAGTGATGAAACTTAAAAATTAAAAATTCAAATATCATACCTGTGAATAATTGAAAAAAAAATTTATTAAAAATTAAGAATCACTATTTTTTGTATTGTTAGTCCCATTTCTCGCCAACTTAATTAAAATTAAATTAAACCTATATGGACCTATAATTTGATATTTAAGGCCAATTTTTTGTATTGTTACATGAATAGCACTTTTCAATAGGATTTTGATTCTTTGAAATTAACAGTAAAATAAAATGCATACATTTTAATTTGTTGAGAGAATGTTTCTTTTTATATTTATAATTTTAATATTCAAAACTTTAAAATAAAAAGTTTGCTATAAGTGATAAAAGCTAATTACGCATATTGCAGTTTTTTTGAACCCAAGATTGTTAGATTGTAAATACATAATTTAAACTATTTAAAATATCAGATATATATACAGAGCTCTATGTGAAAATTAAAGAAAATTAATTATTAATTTGTCACTAATAGAAATTAATTACAATTACTATAGATAGTAATAGGTCTTCTTCAATACAACAAATCTGCCAAAATATATACTTTCTATATTAATTTTGTAAAATAATTTTTTTTATTTGTAAATCTCAATAGAATCTACAAATTAAAAAAATTTCATTCAAATTAGATTATTAGATAGCTGGCAAATTTAATTTTTATTCACAAAAACAACATTACAAAATAATATAGTCAACCACTTCTATAATCACATGTTTTGTTTACTTAATAACTTTTTTAAAAAATGTACTTATAAAGAGGTTGTGCTTATATAGTTTTTTATATGTTTTTTTTGAGTATAGAATGTGATAAGAGGGTTTTTATATGATGTGATTATAGAGGTGTAACTGTAGAGAGGAATGGCTATATATTTAATTCTTTATCTTTTAAATATAAACAAGATGGTTTGAGTCAATAGAAACTAAGCAAATTGTTTTTAGTAAGTTTTTTTAAAATTTTTTTATTTTTTTTTATTAATATAATGTCATAGTAGAAACTTTATTACAAATCCAGGTAAGAGGACAGATAAGCTATTTATTTATAACCTGGCTGCCAAAACCCTTTAACTTAAACTAGTAAATTTTAAGAAGGTTGATTAGAAAATAAATTTCTATAGTTAAAGATTTCTAACTACACTTGTGCTACAGAGTACCCAATGTGACATTACACCTCCTATTTTCTATTTTAGTGCTATTTTTAGTTTTAAATAAATAAAATAAATCTAGCTAGAATAGGTTGGAGAAAACCCTAAGGTATATATCTTGATATTACATAATGCATATTGTTAGGGAGAATTTTTGCAGATATCATTTTTCAATAGCAGAGCGTGAATTTGGTAGTTGAGTAGTAGATATTTCTGTATTTTGTTGATTAGTAGAAAGTGGTAGAGAAAATTTAGTGTGTTTTGTTTTGTTAGTAATATTTCAGGCTAATTTCCACTGATATTAATATATGTTATATTGAGACCATATTTCATGATAGTATTTAAAGAGATTGTTTGAAAGGCTGATTGCAAAGTGTTTAGTTTGTTTTTTGAGTAGAGTTTTAAGAGTACAATATATTGGTTTCAAGTAAATACCAAGTATAGTAGGAAGTAAAAAGCTATATTGAGCGTTTATAGAATTAAAAGTAAATTGTGAAAGATATTAAGAAATGTAATTGATAGGATAGATGTGATTTGGAGTTGTTGTAATGTATTTGAGGCTATATTAAGGAGTGACTGTTGGATATTTTTATTGTTTTTTGAGCATAGAAGTATATAGAGAGTATCTGCTATTGTAGAGCATTTGCAATAGCTATTTGTTGTATAAAGATTAGGGTATCGGATTTTGAGATTTTGTATAGTTGGTAGATTATTTGTAAGAACTTTAATATAGAAGGAGTATTTTGAAGAGCAATGTTCAAGAGAGTTGAGAATTTTGAAGATGAGATTACAATTTATATCAGATGTATAATTGTTAAAGAATTTGAAAGAAGTCCACGAGAGAAGTTCTTGAATTGTAATATTGCTTTTGATAAATGAGTGAATTTTGAGTGTTATTGTATAATTATATCAGAGAAAGCAAGTAGGGAAATTAAAATATAAGTAAAAAATTTCTACAATTGGTTTGGCTGTGTTGTATTTGGCTAAGAGGTCCACTTGGTTATAAAGAGAGCTAGTTGAATGTGATTTAACTTTAATAGAGTTAATAAAAATATTTTTAGTTGTTAAGAGTGAGTTGATAATAGAAATAATGTCCTAATTTTTTTGTTGGATGAGTTTATGAGATGTAATTCTAATAAGCTTTTAATTGTTGAGAGGTTATCTATATAAATAGTAAGTGTAGAATTAATTGGTGAAGTAAGAAGTAGAGGAATAGTTGCTATTAGTTCTGAACAGATAGAATCAGGAGAAGGTGAGATTGCTGTATTGAAATTAATAGAGGAGTCATTTTCACAAATCCAGCCTATGCCAGTTTGTATATTAGATGTTTTAAGATTTTTAATAGAAGCATCAGTATAAAATTGTAAGTTAGTTGTGTTTAGATTCAGGATATTGTTATATAATTGAATTAGATAGTTTTGATAGTTAGGTGTTTTGATAATATGTTGTATAAGATGTATTTTCTGAGAAAGTAAATTAATTTGAGGTTGCTGTAGAAATGATGGAGTAATAGTAAGGTTTTTAAATATATTGATTATAGTGAAGATCTCTTTATAGTCTATTTGTAAGAATAGTTTTTTAAAATTAATTTGTTTATATGGTAAGTTGATAAGGATAGAATTAAATATTGTATTGTTAGTTTCAGTTAATTCTGTAAATTCTAAGAATATTTGGTCTGTTTGTCTTATAGTTGATAAGGTTATTTGATAGTAGATAGTTTGAGAGTTTTGTTGATTGGCAATTAAATTTGGATTATGTAGTAGAAGTTGGTAGGGAAAGACTAAATTTGTTGATGATATTAGATTGGTAGTATTAATGAAGCAGTTTTTTGGAGGCAGTTGAAGATAGGGCCATTTTATTTGAATAGAATTTGATTGTATATTTTGTAGAAGTTGTGTAAACTAGCAGGGTTAACAACCTCTAGTTGCTTTGTTTGTATGAAGGTAAATATTGTTTCAAGGTAATAGAAAATTATTATCTGCTGTTGTAATTTGTTTAATAAAGAGAATTTTGTTGTTTTTAAAACTATTAATTGTAAGATTATTAGGAGGTGTTGGAAGTATATCAAAAATTAGATGTGTATATTCTGGAATAGGTTGCAATTTGAGGAATTGTGATATTGTTTTTAGCTAGTTGTAAAAGGTTAAATAGAAGAGTATAGTTTTGTGTTTTATAATAGTGAAGAAGAAGTAATTCCTTTGATAGATTAGAGGACCAAACTTTATATAGCCAGAATTTAATATGTGCGATACCAATATTATAGAGAAGTAGGAAAGTATTAAATGTTCATTCAATATTTAAAGCACTAACGTTTTGTATTATGTTATTAAAAGTGAGTAAGCTAAAGATAAGTAGGTTAGTTATTGCAAAATTGTTGGTGTTTTTAGAAAGTTAAAGCATTTATTAGATTGTATAGATAGAAGATAGGAGAGTTTGGTTTGAATATTTATGTATTTTGGAATGATTTGTAATAGATATTCTAAAGAGGGTTGTAATATAAGATTGAATAGTGAGGATATTTGAGAAGGTAGCAGTTTTTTATAATAAATAAATATTAAAAAGTTTTCTATTTTGTTGTATATTGTATTAAGAGCAATTAACAAAACTACCCATTTCTTCTGTGTACCCGACTTAACCTCTACTGTTAAATGTCTATGCAACAAATACCACACTAAATTTGTCTTTAACTTAAACAAAACCTACCAACTTTACATAGAATTCTTTGTAGTTAAAACTGGAAAAAATGCAAATCTGCAAGATATCGAACTAACCACTTCCTTTATCAACCAAATCTTTAACACAACTGAAAATATCCCACCCTTTTCTACCCTCAACAATGTCATCACCAATGTCCACAATGTTATTTAACTATTACTTGCAAATTTTACAATGAAAGACATCACCCAACCAAAAATTATAAATTAATCAACGAAGAAGTCTACCATGCCTACTGTGCAACTATACTCATATCCTCTTCCAACACATCCCAAACCAATATCTTAGACTCTACCAGAAAAGACCTAACTCCTTTTTTCTAACAAGCTTTAGACGACAAACCCAAACACACACAGTCTCCAAACAACCAACTACAAACCCACTTTCTCTAACTCTCCAACCTCTTACTACTACTACAGACAACAATGACAACCAACTAAAACAACATCTACCTCTATCTCAACTTCTATGGAAATTGATAGTAATACTCCTCAAAATATGTTACATAACACTGAAGCAAATAATAACTCCTCTCTATCTCATAAAATCCCAATTACCAAAACTCCACCCCCAATACCGACAAGAACAATACTTAAACAACTTACTCATCAATCATACAAAAAACCCAAAACCAAACCAACACCCCAAACACCAAACATTCTAAACTCGAACCAACCTATAACTGGCTTTCTAATTTTCAATAACTGAGCAAATGGAATAAAACAATAAATTACAAACAACTTTCTCCCAACAACTCTATGATTTTCTCAAAAAGCATCTTCATAACTTTTTCTCTGGCACAATTATTAAAACTGCATCCCCTAACAAACAACTACTAAAGCTAGCTTCTACCACATAATTTATTGCATGGCAGGAGAAAGACCCACATTTCTTATTAATTATATCCACTAAATCAACCCTGATATTAACAAAAAAGCAACTATTCCCTTCGATATTATTGAAAATACTCTTAAAAAAATTTTGCAAAATTTACCTCCATCCTTTTTACTAAACTTAACTACTCTGAAATATTTGCCTCACCTGCAACTATCCCCCTGTACAAACCTGAAAATCGTCTCCAATTCTGCTTAAATCTAGCAAGACTACATCTCTATCTTCATGATACATATCAAGTCATTGACTATAATAAATTTGCAGAAGGCCTCAACCTCCACATTAAGATCTATAAACTTACTCCACAAATAGTCAATATCAACAAAAAAGAAAGATACCTAACTATCAAATCAGATAACAAATTCAATATTAACTTACTCTTTAATCTACCCACATCTCTCTTTAAGAAAAATTTCTCTATTCTCTTTCTTAAAAACTCTCTGGATCATTTTAAAAAATAGTTTGAGGACTTCTTTCCTATATACAATTGCCAATTCAAGGACCCACTAAACAAAGAAGACATCTTCGGCGAAATCCAATCCAAGATTCATAGAATTTTTATTTTTCAATTTAAAAAATACTTACATTCTGTACTAGATACCTTCCAACAACCTTCTTGTTATAAAGATCGCCAAAACGAATGTTTCAGACATCTTAACTTCCATATCCTAACATGCAAACACGAAAACTGTGATTATGTTAAAGACTACAGACATGATACAAAAAAAATTTTCAAAAACCTACTCACTAAATCTTACAAAGAATACCAGTAGAAATTGATTCACCTCAAATCGAAATTGATTCTTCAATTTTTGACCTTAATACTGAACATGAAGCTACCTTCTTCAAACCTATTCCAACTCGACTTCTTGACAAACTAGCTGACTTTGCTAAACAAGATTACTGCACGAACAACTCTACACACCCACCTACCAAACACCGCAATGGCTTCTTTTTCCAATATCTTAATACTTACCAAATCAAAGCTGCTAAAAACTTACAAATCTACAACCTAATTCAAGAAAGTGCAATCAACAAAATCACTGAAGAAGTAATTAGTACTAACTTCCTAGCCAGAGTCATTACATTCTTTGAACTTCACTCCAAACAACTCTCTTTTCGTGAACTCACCCAACACTATCAACAAATAGCCTACCCCAAGGCAGAAAAAATCTTTAATGAAAAACACAACATAAACTTCCAAGCTCCAACACTCATTGAAGACTCATTATTTCTTAATGAGTCTCCTTTTCATTAATATTGTCTTCTACATACCACATTAATACAGCCACTACCTCTTCAAAAGACACTGCCATTATAGTTGAAGAGGAAAATAATGTAAGTGGGCAGGTGGTTAAGCCCATTTATCTGGAAGAATCTGATAATGACGGTACTCTAACGCCTAACCAGAGTATCTCTAATTCTTGTGGAACTGTGAAAGCCAGGTATACAGTGAGCGACAATGTAGAAGACATTTATAAAATCCATGTTACAATACCCTCCATGCCTTATGATTTATCCACTTGCTTTAATCGATTCCTTCTATCTATCAACTCTCCTCCAATCCAAGCTCCTCAAACACTTAAGCCCTTCTTTTTATATCTACTCCAAATTGGTTTGTGGGACAAACTCTATGAAAAACTTGTTATATCTATCAAAACTGACTACAGTAAAGCTCATATCTACTCACCAGAATAGCCTTGCCCTCTACCAGATTACATTATTGTACCTTATCTTACTACCATCTACCTTAACCCTTTTATCCCTCTCAAATCTCAGACCTATCCCCCTTATAATAACAACTCTTCTTCACCTCTTAACCTTTCACTATGTACACATAACATTCGTGGTTTTAACAAAAATCTTAAATAGCAAGTCTGGGAAGATTATTATCTCTCTAACAATCTTGACATTATTTGTTTAACTGAAACCAAACTTGCTAGTAACAAACTCACTTTAAGGCCTTTTAAAACATCACATTACACCTACTTCCAATCCTGCACTGATAGTTCAAAAGCTGGAACCTCTATTATGATTCGTAATTCCAACCCCTCATATACACAATACTAAATCTATCCTAGGCTACACTATCTTGATTGACCTCTTCTTCAAACATGACTTCAAATTTTGTATTATCTCAACATATCTTCCTTGTGACAATAGCCCTATCAGACTTGAAACCCAGAACACAATAATTCAATGGATAAAAGATATATATTCCTTTAACATACTTCCTATAGTACTCAGAAATTTCAATACTTCTACTCCACTGATAATATCCACTCCTTCTTAATTAAGTACAAACTTCTTCAATTCCTTACATATAACAATATGTACAATCTTGCTCTGCACACCTCCTCATCTGCTTCTACATAGCACAACTCTAGATCTAGCAGTGAAATTGATTTCATCTGGGCCTGTCACACTATTCTAACTTACCTTACCTCTTTTTATATTGATAATACAGATACCAACTCTCAAAGTGATCACAAAATTCTTATCTCTTGCTGGTCCTTTCCCTATACTCTGCATGGTTAACACAGACATAAAACACATACACATAGAAGAATTTTTAATTATAAGGCTATGAATAACACAAAATGGGAAAAATTCTCAAACCAAGTCAGCACTAACCTCGATTATAACCATACACCTTCTTTAATTTATACTTCAGAATCCCTTGAAACTACTTGGCATAAAATTTATACTAGTATAATTACAGCTACCCTTAAACACATCCCTAACAAAAGATTTTCTGTCCATAACTTTTAACATACATTCTCTTCTAAAGCTACCCATCTTCACTCAAACCTTAAGAAACTCGAAAATATCATTCAACAAACCAAATACGTTTTAAAACACCAGTTACCTATTCCCTATCACCTTAACAACTCTATTTCTTCACTTAATCATTTCTCTGAGTTACACATTCTTCAACTTCCAAATTCACACCTACTTCTTCCTTTCTGGATAACTGATGCAACTCAGAGTGGAAAAATCTCTTCCATGCTCGTAATATTGAAAACATCAAAGAAATCAGACAATAAATCTCTGAGGCCATTAATAAAAGATGCTCTAAACTCAAAACATATTCTACCTCTATGATTAACAGTATTCTTAACCACTACAAAAATCCAGTTAAATTCAACAATATCTGACTCGATAACGATATTATTAGTGACCCTCCAACTAATAAATCTCATATCCAACAACACTTCGATAACTGGACTGCCCCCTGACATATCAACTCTAACATATTTAATTCTCACTGGCAAACAGAATACAACCCTAAACCCCACATAGATCCCACATGGTATTTTAACACTCTTTCCAACTTTACTGAGGCCAAAATTATACTAATTATTAACCAACTTCCAAACAACAAAGCTTGTGGCCTATCAGGCATTAGCTATGAAATAATAAAACATGCTGGCTCTAACTTCATCACTACTATAATATCTCTCTTCAACTGCTGCCTCCTTTTCCAAACTATACCCAAACAATGAAAAGAGGGACACATCTTCCCTATTTTCAAAAAACCTATTTTTGATGGCAACTTATCAAATACTAGACCCATTAGCCTCATAGAACATATCAAAAAGCTTTATATTAAACTCTTTACAAACCATCTTAACCTTACTCTTTCCCAACATAATATCCTCTTACTATTTAACTTTGTTGCGCTCCCTGGCAACTCCACTTCTATATCTATTTATATTCTTAATAATATAATAGAAGATGCAAACTGCAACTCTAACCAACTCTGGCTCCTCTCTCAAGACATGAGCAAAGCTTATGACTCAGTCAACTTTGAACTTTTTTTATAAATCTCTACGAATCCAAATGCCTCAACAGCTCATTAACATCCTAACCAATCTTCTATTCGATCATACCAACCGTGTCATCACCAACCTTGGCCTTACAAATTTTTATTCAGTTAAAAATGGTATTGACCAAGATGAAACTATTACTCCTCTCTTTTGGAGAATTTATTATGACCCTCTCATCTCCAACATTTCTTCACACTTTTCCGGATATACACTCTCTACCTTCTATCAAACTAGCCTTGTCTACCCCTCTACAAATCATCTCAACACTTCTATTTCAGTTCTCGCTTACATGGACGATACATTATGGATTGCACAATTCAAAACACAACTTGAAGAAATTACCAAAATAGCTTCCTCCTTCTATTCTATGCCTGACATCCAAGTCAACTCTACTAAATTTATATTTATTACTAAAGAGTTTTCTTCTAATCTCTCATTCCTTAATTCCAACTTGCAATCTATCCCACTCTCTCAACCCTTCAAATTTCTAGGATGTTGGTTCACTCTTAACAATAAACAGTCTTCACAAATTAAGTTAATCCAAGACGAAGCCATCTAGTTAGCCAATATCGCTGGCACTAAAAATATAACAGACAAACAAATCACTTATATCATCAATACTGTTATTATCCCTACTACTGAATACCAGCTTCACAATGTTGTAATGCCTTTGTATAAATGTAACCAAATCTTGGGCAAATATCTTACTATAGCCAAACACAAAGCTCATCTTTCTCGCTCCACTCCCAATAGTACACTTCTTAATCATAACCTCTACAATATCCACAACATCTGGGATATACAATTACAACACCATATTAGTAACTTTCTTAATCAATCAACAACTTTTCTACTCTTGGCACTACAACACATATTCGACTCCAACAACTTCAAAACAACCTTTGGTCTACAACTAATATCCTTCAACACCCTCACCCTATCATCGACGGTCCCAACAAACACACTACTACTCTAAAAATTATACAACTCTTTAATTATTTACATATTTCTATACATGCATGTTTAGACCTTTCTTGACCTAAAACTATAAACGATAGCTATACTCTGCTCGAAACTATTATTTCTAACCACTCTAAATATAATACCTTCAAACAATAACTTAGATACAAAAATATCCTATATTTGGAACATCTCTGCTTAGCAGATAACAAGACCTTGTTAGACTGGATACACTTATCACCCAGAATTCTACATATTCCTAAAGGCAAAAAACTACTCTGGTTTAACTACTTAAAAGATATTACTCTTGAAAATAACTTAACTCATACTATATTACCTCACTTCTAGCCCAAAGGCCTTAACTCTTTTGCATATCAAACCAACCTTATCCCTAAACCCCACAAACCTTGGGTTTTAACCTATTATAATGAGCATATTGTAATAGGACAAGTTCACAGAACCTTTACACAAACAAACACTATTTCTATAACACACTGGCAACATAATATTAACATCTCTATTTCCAACCACTACCCACTACCTCCTATTTCTTGTACACCCTGTCAAGGCTGCAGCTTTAACTCCAATCGCATCTCTAGTTGCTGTACTTTAGAAGTATCAGCCATTCTTTCTACTTAGTTTCTGGGTAGGAAAAAAGCCAACAAACAACTTAATCTTAATGCAAAATATATTGACCTCATTTATTCTCCAATATTAAACACCCCACAGAAATACCTCCACCTCCCTTAATTAATATTATTGACTTTTCTATATTTAGCATTTTCCATAACAATGAAGCCTCTCTTCAACTCACCCAGATCGCGCTAGCCAACTCATCTCAACAGCAATTTACCTTCTATACAAATGGATTTGTTAAACAACTTGGTACTGACCAATGCTCTATGGGTATTGGCTGGGTTCAAATTCACAACAACTCAGTTATACAAAACTTCTCTGCCCAAATTTCTAATTGGCCCTCCTTATACAAAGCTAAATTATTAGCAATATTGTTTGCTATCTCTACTATTCCATGAAATTCTAGCTTACAAATCTACACTGACTCATAGTCTATTATATCTAAGTACAACAAACTCCTTACCCTGTCTCCCCAATTGACAAAATACTTTAAATTTAACTCCTGGCCAATTTGGCACACACTTTTCAACATCCTAAAAACCTTCAATATCCAACTGTCTTTTTTCAAAGTTCAAGCCCATTCCGATAACACTTTTAACAACCTTGCAGATTCACTTGCCAACAACCATTCTACTTCTCCAATGCTATCTTTCAATTACATTAACCTCTATAACTCTTATTCTATTTTATTATGGAAAAATAATTATATTGACAGCCCTTCGAGACAACTCACTAAAAATATATGCAACGCATACAATATAGCTTTCTGGTTCTCACAAAACTGTGCCCAAGAATGGTCACACTTTTCCCACCAAATTGACTGGAATGCCTCATGGCTATACTTCAATAACAATCAAAAAACTTCACATAACTTCACCAGTCCTAAACTAAACCATTTCAAATCTTTTAAAATCAAAATGTTACTTAATATACTACCTAAATATGCACATTTTCATAATATCTACCCTTATATATTTACATCCCCTAACTGCTTTTCTTTTAATAACTTAGACTCTCCTTCACACTGGTACTTCTGTCCTAATTATGATCTTTTAAACCAAACAATTAACTCCTCTATACGTGACACTATTTTCAACACAAATTTTAACCTTTCTTCCCATCAATTAAATATGCTTATACATACTATCTCTTTGCACCCTGCTTTTAACCCTTCACCATCTCAACTATATCCTTCTTCACTTAACTCTACACTTAAAGGTCTTATATCTATATCTCTAATCCAATCCCTAGACCCATTCGAAATCTCATACTCTAACTTCTCCCAACTTATTATCCAGCTACTTTTCAAAATTTCTGATCAACTCTACAACAATATTTGGATCTCATACTGTATCAATTTCTCTAACTGGAAAAAATCCCATCAAATCCCTTCCTACTCTAATTTTATCAATTCACCTCAATCTTCTTCACGGCCAACTAATAAAAGAAACAAAATTCACTATACTTATAGCTGTCCTTGCGGCTTTGCTGACCAATTATACTCAGAACTTAATACTTGCCCTCCTCTAGGACAAGCTACTCTTAAAATTAATATTTGGTCTACTATATGGATTAAATATAGCACTTCTATTAATCATATTCTAACAATTCAAATCTAGGTGAGTTTTGACCACTCTAGTAGTTTTAGGTCGCAGATAATTAGTTTAAGCTTTTGTTTAAGCTTCTAGTCTGAGCTTTTATTCTTGAATATAATTTATATTTATTTGTTTCTATACAAATTAAGTCTTTATATAGTTGATATGTAATAAATTAATCAATAAAAATATAAGCAAAATCTCATCTTAATACCAAAAAAAAAAAAAAAAGCAATAATATAGTTGTATGACTTTAAATTTGCCTTTTTTGCTTTAGTATATAAGACATGTCCTTTTGGTTGGTGTTTAATATAAATTAAATAAGTTAACTCACCCAAATTTATATATAAAATTTGACAAAAAACTACTTTTTTTTAATTTACAGAAAGTAAATATAAAAAATAATTTTAAATATGAGGCTTAGTTTTAAAAAGTTCTTAAGCTAAAGTTGTTTAATTCTTCTTTATATTCTTTAAGTAAATAACTAACTTACTTAATACAATAGCTAAAGCAATTCTTTGAAAATTAAAGAAGGTTCTACTAAGTAAAGATCTTTTCTAGTTCTAAGAAAACTTGTAGAGAAAATTTTTAAGATCTCAATGATAGTTAAATCATCCAAATTAGCTTTGTGAATCCCAAGATACTTGGGGTTAAATGCATAAACATAAAGATTTGCAAAGTCATTATTATACAAAGCAAAATCATTTATTAGACAATTGTCTTTTGTATAATAGTGACTTTGCAGATCTCTATATTCGCACATTTAATCTCAAGTATCTTGGGATCTACTTGGATGATTTAACTATTGTTGAGATCCTAAAAACCTTCTCTACAAGTTTTCTAAGAACCCAAAGAGACCTTTACTTAGTAGAACCTTTAATTTTCAAAGGATTGCTTTAGCCAATTATATTATTGCTTTAATTTTACAGGGGTTGTAAAGACAAAAAATACACCAATTCTAAAGCACAACTATTTGGTGTTTAGTTCTATACCTATTGTTAAAGAATTATCAAATGCTAAAAAATATAAGTCCCATATCTAAAATTATTTTTTATAATTACTTTCTTGAGTAAATTAAAGAAAAGTGTTTTTTTTTGTTAAATTTTACATATAAATTTGGGTGAGTCAACTTATTTGATTTATATGTAACAATATTTTGAACCCCTTTAGGAAGACATGTCCTGTATTTGTTATATTTACTTTTGCTTTGCATTTAATTCTACATAATTTTGCATAATTCTCTCTCATTTTAGTAAAAAAACTACTTAAAATAGTTGCTTATTATTTCACAAAATTAAGATCATTTTATAGACTATGCTTTTGCTTATGCATATGCTTTTGCATCTCAGAGCAGTACATAGTTAAATCCAAAGTAGTAAAAATAAGTTAAAATTTTTTTTATTTGTGTAAAAATTTTTTTTAATATTAAAAGGTGAGACCTTGCTCATATCTTTATTGAGTAATTTATATAAGTGATCATAAAGAAACAAAACTTAATTCATATATAAATGAATAAATATAAACTATATGCAAGAATAAAAGCTAAAACTAATTATTTCTCTGCGACCTAAATCTACTAGAGTGGTCAAGACTCACCTAGATTTGAATGCTTAGTATATGATTTGTAGAAATGCTGAACTGGATCCACAAAGTGAACCAGATATTAAATTTACATTTAGCTAGCCCTACTGGGGCAAGAAGAGGAGTCAGGACATAGTTAATCAGATAAATTGCATAGATAGTTATATATGTTGTAGGTGAAAACAGAATTAAAGTGAATTTGGAATTTTATGTTAAAAAAAACCATTTTGTCATATGTGCATACTTTTAATTTGATATTTGGGTATATTTATATAGCTAAAATTCCGTGCTGAAAACTTTTGTTTAGAAGTCAAACTACGGTTATCATAGTAAAATCTTGAGTTATTTATGATTTTGCAGTTTTCTTAATAAAACCCAAAAAAATCATAAATAACTCTAGATTTTACTATAATAACCGTAGTTTGACTTCTAAACAAAAGTTTTCAGCATGGAATTTCAGTTATATGAGTATACCCAAATATCAAATTTAAAGTATGCACATATGACAATATGGTTTTTTTTTAATATAAAATTCCAAATCTACTTTAATTCTGTTTCTATCTACAACATATATAAAAGTGTTACAAGTTCTGGTATGGAGGCGAGTAAAAGGTCGTTGGCTAACTTGAGTAGAGGTAGAATTTGATGATATTTGTTGTGCTTTTTCCAAGTAGAAAAATTAATACAGTATTTGTTCATAAATTTGGTTAAAAATTTTAATAATGATTTTGATAATTAGCTGCAAAGCTATTGAATAAAATATATCAAATAGTAATATGCATTGGATAAGCGGGGAAGAAATTAGACCTTTAAGAGTAGAATAAAGAGAGTATGGATAGAGAGTAGAAGGATGAGGGAGAAGAAAGAGTAGAATGAAATTGTATGTATTAAATGATTAAGTTTATGAGAAGCAAAATCAAGATTGGCATTTAAAATAGTTTCTAAAATAGAAGAATTAATAATTTGGAATAAGAGATTAAAGTAAGAACAGGAGTACCAGTGAGAAAGAGAGTCAGGAAGATTGCATTGAAAACAGTTAGAAGATAGAAATATGTTAGGTGATATAGAATGAAAATGAAAGTATGTAGATAGACTATTAAGTAATATTTTAATTTTAAAAGATTTAAGGTAACTAAGTTTAGGGTTGGTGAAATTATGTAAATGTTTATGATTATTGTTAAAGTATAACCATATAGAATTTCAGTCAATAAGGTTGGATAAGTGTGACTATTCATCAGTACGTCTTTGGAAGGACCACATGGAGATAGTATTAGCATTGCAAATATTTTTAATAAAGTATCTAGAAGGGCTATCAATTGAGAAATTTTTCTATTAAAGGAAGAAAGAAGGATTATGTATATTAGAATAATTAAATAATAGGGTTGGAGAGGATTATGATTATTAGCAAGGTGATTAGCTAAGTTATTGAAAGTGTCATCACTGTGGGCTTGGACTTTGTAAAAAGTTAAGTCAATATTATATGCTTTGATTGAGTTAATAAGTATATACCAGATTGGCCAAGAGTTGAATTTAAAATATTTAGTTGTGGAGTAAGGGGTTTGAAGAAGCTTATTGTACTTGGAAATTACTAATTGGGAGTCATATAAATATTAACAGAGAAATTATGTGGAAGAGTAGAAATAGCAGAGAGAATAATAAGAAGCCCAGCTTTATATGATGAAGACCAGTTAGTGATTTGAGCAGAGAAATTATGAATAATAGAATTATTTTGAACTTGGGCTCATCCAATACCCATAGTATATTCCTCAGTACCAAGATTTTTGATAGAGCTGTCTGTGTAGAAAGTGAACTCTTGATAAGTTTGATTAGCTAAAGCAATTTGAAGCAGATTATTGAAAGCAATGTTATTATAAAAAAGGGATGAAGTAAAAGGGTCTACAATATTAATAGAAGGTAAAGATGGAATCTCGAGTGGGTTTTTAAAAGTAGTAGAATGAATGAGATTGAATTTGTGTAAAAATTAATAATTTTCATAAATATATTATATATGCTTTTATTATTTTTCTATTTTTTCAATTTTACAATTATCAAAGGCAAGAATAAAAGATCACAGTAAAGAATTTGATGATCATTATAAATATAGATTTATTATTCCAATTCAACTTGTCAGCAAGTTTAGCACTGCACATTCCTTTACTTTTTCATCATGTAGCAAATAATTTCAATATATAAAATTAAAATGTAAATAATAACCTGTATATTACCAAAATATTAAGTTTTGTACCATAAGTTTTACAATAATCAGTAACAGAAATTTATAGTAACTTAGAAATTATGATAGTTCCAATACAAACTATATACTACAATGTGCTACTGTAATTTTTTTCAATAGAAATTACAAAATTCTAATACAAACTATCTCATTCTTAACTACTATGTTTTATATTAGTAAACAAGTTCTATAACAGAATTTTTAACAATAACCCAAAGACTTTAACCACATACTGGAATAGCAAATAAGTTTTACAATAAAATTTTTATAGTAATTCGTAATTATTCAAATTTAAACTTATTACATACTGTAATTACTAAATATGTAACAAGTGTTTTGTAATAGATAATGACTTAACCTTGACTATGTATTCGAATATCGAGCAGGTTTTGTAATAGAATTTTTATAGTAATACTAATGCAAGCTAATTTAACTTTAATTATATACTATGATCTCTAGGATAGTGAGCAATCTGTACCAATTTTTTACATTGATTCATAATAGAAATTATAAAAATTTTCCAATACTCATGCAAAACTGGTTTATAATTAATGCAACCCAAAGTACTAAACAAGTTAGGGTAGCTGTAACAAACTTTGCTATTCCAGTAATATATAGTGCATTGCCAAGATTGATTAGTCTATATTGGGATCATAATTTCTAATGTAAGTTACTGTAAAAAATTCTGTTACAAACCTTAGTTAAAGTTAATTTGTATTGGATTTTTATTAGGTACAAGTAAAAGATAGAGCACTACTGGTTCCTCTGCCATACTATTTGGGTTATTTTTTTTAAACCTATCAAGCTACATTAAAATAAAATTCATTTTATCTAAACCTCAATATATTATCTCTACTATTCATTCTTTTTTTTTTTTTTTTTTTTTGGTATTAAAATGAGGCCTTGCTCATATCTTTATTGATTAATTTATATAAGTAATTAGATATCAACTATTTAAAGACTTAATTTGTATAATAACAAATAAATATAAATTATATACAAGAATAAAAGCTCAGACTAAAAGCTTAACCT
>CAJVPY010001669.1:0-18613 GCA_910591965.1 Dentiscutata erythropus | reverse complement strand
AATACTCCGTAATAAATTGCGTAATACTCCGTAATAAATTGCGTAATATTACGTAATAAATTGCGCAATATTATGTCTAGACTGTAATTCTTGCGCAATATTACGGGCCGTAATATCTTACGTAAGATTACGTTTATATAATTTGCTGATGTAGCTAAATTACAAAATAACAGCCCATTTTTTGTAATGCAGATTTTATATTAAATATTATTAGCTTTTAAAGTTTGTGAAATCTTTAGGTGTTCTGCACTATATCTTATTAATAGTATTTAGTATTATTGTAATAATTTGATATATTTTTTATATTTAAGCAATCCTGCTTTTATTTATGTGAGCTGTTATATAATTCATATATATGAATATACTAAATCCTTACAACTTGTAGCTCTAACTTAATAAAAACTTACCAGATTAAAACCCAATATGACCTGCTATAACAACTATTAGTCTCACTCAGGATTCAAAACTTACTTCAGATTTTGATTGTCAAAATAATACCCTTTTCAATTATTGATAGGCTGTTGTATACCATGTTAGAATCTCTTTTTTCCTTTCTAATTCTTCCTTCTTCTCAAGAGGTATGAGACAAAGGGAGAAAATTTTTAAAAAATACGAAAATGATTAGAAAAAGAAAAGGCAGAAAAGAAAAAACATGAAAAGAAATTTAAAACTCTGAAGGCACTACATGCCACTTTGGTTATACTGACATCTGAATATAATGACATCATAGTAAAATCTTTCTATACTGACGTTTATTTTCAAAAATTTAATATAAAATGTCAGTGTACCAACATTTTGAATTTTTTTACTAATGTCTCAAAAATATCGATATAACCAGAGTGATGTGTATTATAACCCATGCATAGCTAATAAAAATTATATAACAAATACAAAATTTGTATATCTCTACTATAAAGCTTTGCCTTAATATTAAATTTACTTTTCAATTTTTCTATCAACTCCAGATAGCTCTGTTGCCCAAGAGTTCCCAGGCTGAGTTTTATGAAGTAGTACTATATTCATCTGTAAACAAATACATAGTTGCATTTCACTAATCTATTCAAATTTGAGAAGTAAACAATGCCAATCTTTTGGAAGAAATAAGCCAAATTCCCTACTTTTTGTAAAAAAAATTGGAAAGCCAGCAGGAAAGCAAAAGTGAGTGAGAGAGGAGTTACTTGGCCAAGTAAAAGAGTGTAGCTTAAGAATAGCAAGTTTTTTACTGTTCTTTAGTTATTTTACAACAGTTTGTTTCATTGACAGAAAAAAACCATAATCCCCACCAAAATTTCATATACAAAAGCATACTTCCCTAGCCAGTTATCTTGTATAAAAATACTTTTGGCTTGCATGTTGAATATATAAAAGAGTCCCTGTAAAAGTACAAAAGGTTGACTTTTATAAAAACTGCTCTGTTGTCTATCTACTACAGGTATTTTTTACTTTCTAGTATCCAAACTTGACTTTTCTTTCATGGGAAATTTTGGTTCAAGTGATCATCAGAAAGAGTTGATTATTAATCCAAATAATTTGATATATTAATTTATATTAATAAAGAGAAACCATATAATCTGTAATTATATGTATTAGTTTATTGATTTAAACTATTTAATCTTAATTACTATTTGTTCATAATCAAAGCTAAATTGGTTCAAGACTCTATAAGCTACTACTTGACTATTAAAAAGCCTAATTAAAAAATTTTTTTTGATAATCTCTAAATTAACTAGATTAGATCTAAATATGAAGATTAGATTAATTATAGTTTAATTCTAGATTAATCTGGGTTTTTAAACTCAGATCAGAACACTAGATTTGACTTACTTTTTTCAAAAGATTAGCATTATTTACTTTTCAAATTCAGACAAACTCAATAAATTGCAACTACATGTTTTGTTTATTTATAAATATAGTACTACTTTATGTAATATAAATCAGATCTTGGGTTAAAGAGATATTCAAAGTCAGTTGTAAGTTGGAGGATAATAGAATAATAAAGCAAAGCTTTACAATAAAGATATACAAATGTTGTATTTGTTATAAAATTTTTATACTTACCTAATATAAATTATAATAGTATATTTTTTCCTAATATTTTTTTTTATTTTAGTTTTTTTTTTATTTTAAATAGCATAGAGTTAGTCAGCTCCATAAAAGCTTTTCTCTTTGTTTTTCTTTTTTTATATCCCTTTATTTCTCCTTTATAAACTTCTTTATCTTTTCTACTTTACTTCTTTTTTGTTTTATTTTTTTACTCTTCTTTTTTTCTTATATGTTGTAAATATTTAATACTTATGCATATAAATTTTACTTTCTTTTTTTTTTGTTTGGTAAAGAAAAGAAAATCTAAAGAGTTTGGCTTTTGACAGGGCTAATATAATCTTCTGCTTCTTCTGGAAGATAGCATAATAGGTTGTGCTAGTAGTTATTCTTATAAAGGACCAAGCGATGCTAGACTTGCTATATGTGGATATTAGAGTAGATATTTATATATGTTTCTTTTATCTTTTAATAAAAGTACTGATGAGACTGTCAAAAAGTTAAAAAAAAAAAATAATTTTATATATACAAATTTTGAAGTAACTCTTTCTAATAATTCTTTACACCAATTTTTCTCTAAGTACTGATCTATAAATATTATATAGTTAACATGCTGAAGCTCTCTTATCTAAAGATTATTATTTATTAAAAAAAATCATTATCTATTATCTACATTTGTTTATAATTTTATTATCTATGCAAATCTTTCAAAATATTGCATTTTTAAAATTTGCTAATATACTAAAAGTACAGTGTATTGTGCTAGATAAACCTGATATAAATTTTGTATAATGCAGGATTGTAAATGTAATAATAAAAAATCCAATATCTGGTAATAATTTATTTTACTTTATTAAAAAGCAGCTTGTAAATAATATTATAAAACTAAGTAAAGTATACATTAGTGTTTCGGGCTAAATTAATTTCTAGAATCCGAAATATTTCGCCAATAAGAAATAATTTCGCCAGAGCGAAATAATTTCGGTTCAAACTGCATAATATATAGTAATTTGCACTTTTTGAAGTCCGAAACATTTCACCAGCGTAAAGTCATTTCATCTGGGCAAATACTAGTACACGTATCTCATGTATAAGTACATGACCTCTTTTATATACCAATTTTTTTTTGCTTTGATATTTATTCTTTATGCAATGAAATATTTGTTATAATTTTAAAAATGAACTTAAACAACATTCTTTAAAAAAATAGTCAAATATGACATTTTCGAACAATATTGAATTTGACCTATGTTTGATCTTGTGGATTGATATTTTTCATTTGATCCACTTTATTACCACAAAATGATGATTCGCCAGTAATTGAAGGTTGTTGCTTACTTTTAATTCGTACAATTAACCCATCTTTATCTCTTATAGCTTGTGTTGATACTATTTCGGGTGATAATGAAGCTTTGGACTATTTTGATCGAATAATTGGTGTGTTAAAAGTAGGAAATATTAGATAGCATGTCAATATAAAGGTTATTAAATTTGAATGAATATGAAATAATAAAAAATATAATAGTTTACCCAATTTGATTGTCTCTCTACAAGCTCAGAGCATTTTCTTACATTTTCATTTGTGAGAAACCATTTTTCTTCCTCTTCATTCATATCCCCATCCAGATAATATTTAAACTTTAATGATGACCATTCCAAACCCTCATCAAGTTTTCTTAATAAAATCACAACATTATTATTGGATATTGAAAAAGAATTATTAATAGAACTTGTTTTTGGGTGGTATATTTCAATAATTAAAGTTTTTTGATTGGTGATATTGGATAATGTTGGAGAATTGGTTTCTTTAATTATTGTCTGGAAGAATGATGTTAACAGGAGCCGATGTTTTACAAAATAAGGGTTAATTCAATTAATTAATACGTACACGTTCTGGTTCAAAAATTATGTCAAGATTAGAATGATTATTAAGTTGAAAATGATCGTAAATTAGGGTAACATAAGCGTAATTTTGAAAATAATTGATACATTGTGAGTGGTGAATAAATGTTTTCAAAGACTGCATAACTACCGTTACAAAAAAAATTAGAATGGAAATTTTATATGGTTAAGATTGTGGTACAAGGGTTTTATCAGGTAACTATATTAGATTAACCTATGAATGCCCAATCACTCGAATAGCCATGTCACCTAATGAAACTCGATCTTTGATTTCCCTTTCCCTTACGAATGTAGAGTTTGATTCATCCGATCCTATTGCTTATGCTTTTGCATATATAACCTTATCTCCTTTGGCTATTTTGGTTGCATATACTACTACCATTATCGCTCGAAGAGAGGTGGTTTCAATCAATATGTTTATTGGTCAGCTCGCTTGCGAAATTTTGAACGCTGTGTTAAAGAAATGGTTAAAGGAGAAAAGGCCTATTGGTATTCTGAAAACATAGTTTTTTTTTTATTTTTTGAATTAAATGTGAAAACTGAATATAAATGATAAACTCGATAGATAAACTTGGGGATGGATATGGAATGCCCTCTTCACATGCCCAATTCATTGCTTATTTTACAACTTTTTCGATTTTGTACTTGTATACTAGGTATTTATGATTAAGCCAGTTACTTTCTTTCCTTTGTATATTTTATAAACCATTTTTATTTCTTAGGATTACTTTCAGTCGAAATTTATGGAAATTCCCAATAACTTTAAGCATGATAATACTATTGATCTCCGTTTCTTATTCTAGGTATTGTCTTTAATTTTTATTTCTTCAATGATAAGTTAACTTTTCTAAATAACTGCTTTTCTTAGAATCCACCTTAACTACCATACATCAAAACAAGTTTTAGTTGGCAACATTTTTGGTGCGAGTTTCGCTTTGATATGGTTCATCCTAACGGAATATATTTTACGCTCTTTTGGTATGTTCAAATTGATTGTTGAATCTCCTCTTGCAAAGTTCTTTTACTTGCGAGACTGTTCATGTATTCCGAATATTATAAAAATTGAATATATGAATTGGGAAGCTCTCTCATCTAAACAGAAAAAGAAATAAGCGATCAAAATTTCGTAATAATTGTAGAATTTATTAAAATTCTAAATTAACAGTGTTTATCGCAAAAGCAATAATTTATTATCTAAATAACATCTAAAAAAAGGAAAAAATTTCATAACTTATTAATATAGCTCTCTCATTATCTTGTATAATTAATTTCTTGTGCAAATGATTCTTCGGCTAGCATGGACTTAATCCGAATGAATAAAAAAAGAGACAATAAATTCCTGGCATTTGATTTGAAAAGAAAATCTACAATTTTTATACTGTATTAATGATCTTCATAATAACTATTTGTAAAATATTTTAATTAACGGAAAGTAATTTTAATCGATCAATCGAGCTTGTCATTAAGATGAGTAAGGTAGTTTATTACGTGAAAAAAATATTTTAAATAGTAAAAAATGAGAAGTGAGTTTGCCATTTCAGTCAAAAAACTTTTTATCCCTAACCTCCTTTTTTTTTTGCTCTGACTTACCAAAACTTTATAAATATTAAAATGAATAAAGTATTGTTCAAGTGTTTTCATACTTTATTTTGGATTTTCATTATCGACTTATATTTTTGTAAATTTTCGATAAACTATTTAGAATCCTCTCAACTTGTGATTGTGATCTTTATTTTAACCTATCGTTGCAATTGAGCATCACTACAATTATTAAAAAATCATAGTAATAGCAATGTTTGAGCATACCGTAAAGTGCCATACCGAAGACCCGGCGTGACAAATATGGTAGATTAATTTTTAAAATATTATTTATACATCATGTGATACATAACATGTGATTTAAAAATTTTTCTATTGTAAAAAATTGCATCACACCGGGTCTTCGGCATGGCACTTTACGGTATATCAATATTATCGTCATTCGTATTATTGACTTTTATCTAAAATTACGTCATAATACTTGTGCACTATTTAGATCATTATGAAATCGCACCTCAATTGATGCTTGAGAACACCCAAAAACTCTAAGATTGTAAATGTGATTGTATAAATTTTATAAGAATTATTGTAGTTAACTACAATAAAAACATTTTAATTACAAGTATTAGTTAATATATACAAGTTTACAAAACTCTTTTTGATGATCACTCTACCACAAACTAGAGCAAAGAGAAAATCAAGGATAGAGCAAAAACACACTAAGATAACAACAGATCCAGTTTTAAGAAAAAAAGATAGGAAAGGAAAAAACAACTTTAGTTTCATAGAATGGTATTGCTCTCAACAAACAAAGGGCTTCACTACACAAGGAAACTCAACTTTTGACAAATTTTTTAAAAAATTTGGGGATTTGTTGATTATCCTGTCTTGCAGATCACCAAAAACAAAACAAACAACAAAGTAAACAAACATGTACAAAAAAGGAAGCGTGATTAAATAAACAATTTACAAACAGAAGATCAAATAACAAAACAACAAAACACGTGTCTAAACAAACAAAAAACAAGAAACACATAAAATAATGAAGCTACTAGACTACAGAAACTTCTTCAAGAAATCAAAAGAGGAAAGAGCAGCAATATACAATAGACAGAATAGTTGGATCTTTGAAGAAGATAAAAAGATTGCCAAATTTTTAGGTACAGATGAAGTACACACTATTGCTATAATACGCAAAGTTCAACATTATTATGGCTGGGCTTAACACAAGGAAACAAAAGGAGAGAGCCTATCAGAGTCAGAAGCGATCTTAATGGGAATAGAGTATAACACAAATAATATTTCAGTACAGTACAACATCAGCAACAAGGAAATTGATTCTAAGCCTATAGAGATTACATATTCACAGAAAGCAACAAAACAAACAAACATAGAACCAAAGGCTGAAGCTATATCTATGTATAATATAGTAAGTGAATGAAAACAGGGGAATATTGAAGCAAGCAATATAAAGTTAGCTCAAATGGAAATTATTCCAATATGCATAGCAGGGACAAATACCAAAGCTACTAGCAATATAGATGGCAATCTACAGTATTCTTTATGAAAAAGAAATTATATAGAACAGAAGAGTAATACATATAGTGCTGATGATAAGTCAAAATTAGTCAAAGATATACTAGTACAAAATGAGTGTGGTATCTCTGACTATAGTATTAATGAACAAATAATAGAAAAAGTTAAGACTAAAACAAGATCAACAGGAAAAAAAATTAGTAAAAAGCCCAAGCAATATGAAAATATTTACAATTCTGCATGGGCCCCTAAGGGTGAATTTAAATTGCAAAATATAGCAGACTCGCAATATTTTTTTACATTATGAGATTTACTGAAAGAAATAAATACAAATGAAATTAAAAAATATCTAAATTATTTTAGGTCAGCAACTATTCTGGCTTGGCAACAAAACTTTAAATCCAAAGCAGCATATATTAAAGTGACAACAAGTATTGCAAAAAGAGAGAACACCTTAAAAGAAAGCTGGTCAATTCATTTGGACAGAGGCAAAACATATAGAACAACTCTAGGCAGATTTAATATTACTGAATTAGAAAAGAGAAACAAGTACAAAGCTACAATCGAAAATGTGCCAACAACAGCATTAGATAGTCTATTACTCTGCCAATTAAAAAAACAAAGACTAAGCAGTACATATTTCAAATAATCGAAATAGAAATCAAAGCAAAAGGGCGCATATATACTTCAAAACAGAAGAAGAGCTAATTCAAGTGCAAAAATGTACTATATACTATTTCAACACCAAATTGCAGTAGCAATCACACCTGGAGAAGACAAACAGCGCCAATTATTCAACTTCATATTCTGGGTACCAAAAAAAATTGTTGAGTACTATAGAAACACATGCTTCACAAAGCATGGAAAAGAAACCAAAAGTTTTATACAAGTCCAGAAATCCACATATCAGGC
The DNA here is from genome assembly GCA_910591965.1 of Dentiscutata erythropus. NCBI lineage: Eukaryota > Fungi > Glomeromycota > Glomeromycetes > Diversisporales > Gigasporaceae > Dentiscutata > Dentiscutata erythropus. The sequence goes on along the minus strand of CAJVPY010001669.1, from coordinate 10,684 downwards.
ATATTGTTCATGAGCAAAGTAGCAGAGAAAGTAGTGTTTCTAAATCAAGAAGTATAACTAGAAAAACACTCAACAAATTAGAAAATAAGATATTGCAAGATCAAGAATTCTATGCAACAAAATATGCAACTGGCTCGAATAAAGTAGAATTGGAAAACAGAAAAAGAAAACAAATCAAAACTCAAGAAGCTATAGAAGATGATAGTGAGATTAAGAGCATGCTCAATTAGATTATGAATAGACTTAGCAGCCTAGAAAACCAAAGAAGCAATAGGGGTAATAAGGCTCCAAACCGCTTCTAAAGGCGCCCCAGTTGAATCAAAAGAAAGAAATAAGATAGAACAGCCCATAACTTTCTTACAAAGAGAAATATATAATGGGCTAGATATAACAGAACAATCATCTTTTGGAGTGAACATAGAGGTAGCAAACACTACTAGTATAAGAAAAGATACAAAACTTAAAGATAGAACACTAAGCTTAGTATGCCACAATATCAATAGTCTCAAAACAAATCAGCAAAAGTTTGGGCTCCTGGAACATTGGGTGCTAGAAGAGAAAATCAACATAATAGGACTAACAAAAATGAATATTGGAAAAAAAGAGGGTTTTTATTTAAATAAAAAATAGAATAATTTTAGGTTTTTCTGATCGAAGGCAGCAAAGGATAAAAAAAAAAGCTCAGGGTAGCATTAGGAGTTCAAACTAGTTGGGAAAAATACTTAGGTAGTATAGACACAAATGAAGAATATATTTTAGTAGCTAGATTCTATTTTAAAAATATAGAGCTTATCGTAATTGTAGTATACATACCTCCAAATGATGAAGAAAGAAAAAAGAGTATACAAAAGTATATATTAGATTTATTTATAAAAAAAAGCAAATGAGCTTATATAGTAATAATGGGAAACTTCAATTGTATAGTAGATCCAAGTCTGGATAAGCTTATTAATCAAGAGTTAGGTAGACATAAATTGTCAAGAATCCATAAATGGCTGGAAAAAAACAGCTTTGCTGATATGTTTAGATTTATATATCCAACAAGCAAAGAGTATACATGGTCCAACAGCACAAATGCAACAAGAATAGACCAAATTTGGATATCTGAAAATTTAATAGAAAGCCTCACAAATGCAAAAATTTCGGATATGGAATACATTACCAAAAGTAACCATGGAGCAGTGCATGCTATACTAGATTTGAGTTTATCTATATTAAAATTGCCAGCAGCAATAGAAAAGAACAGAAAATATTTTAGAACAGTATATCTCTATGATGAGACAACAAATGAAAACTAGAAAGAGTATAGAAAAGTATTAGAAAAGAAACTAAAGAAAAAAGAAGAGTTACTTGCACAATTAAAGAAAAGAGCAGAAGTGGATAGTATTATTAATAGTGAGTAGTCATCCCAGTTGGTAAATCAAATTTGGTCATTACTAAAAACGAGTATTTTTGAGGCAGCAAATAGAAGCCTTCCAAAGAAAAGAATATGTAATATAATCACTCAAATCAAAAATAATAGTGCAAAAACACAATTAGCAAATTTAGTAAAAGAGATAAGTAGATGGATAAGGTATTAAGAAAAGCTAGCAATTTGGAAAGTTTTGAAAAGGTGAGAGATGAGATCAATACAAGCATTAGAAAAACAAACAGAAAAATGGATCTTAAGATGTCTGAGATAAGTTTAGAAAACTATGTAAAGTGGCTAGAGGATATGAAAAACTGGTGGAAAATTATAAACAGAAAAAGAGCTGAAGAACTAGAAGTTACCAAATACAAGAAAATAGAACTAAGTATAAACCAAAAATGTGAACTAATTAAAAATAAACAAGGAAATGCTAAGAGGCCTTCTAGATAAACCTTGCAATAAAATTACAATAGATAGAATTTTCAAAGAACAAAATGGAGATAGAACCTTGATTACGGAACCAAATTAGGTTTTACAAGAAACTAGATCACATTATAAGAGACAAATGTGAGAAAGAGTATCCAAAAAGCCAGAAGAGATAGAAGCTTGGGCAGAAGTTTACCAACCAATTAGTTGGGTTCAAGAAGACTGGTATTCTGATATAGAAAGCGAAATTACAGAAAAAGAGTGGATCTTCACATTAAAGTCTTTAAAAAGTGGTACAGCTCCAGGCCTATCAGGAATTACATATAGTCTTCTCAAAAATGCAAGTGTGTCAACTCAAGAGTATTTTAGATCTTTTGCAAGCTTTTGTATAAGAGAGCTAGCTATATCAGAGGAGTGGAAAAAGGCACAAATTTACCCAATACCAAAAAGCACAAGTTGGAACTATGACTTAGGAAACACAAGACCGATTGCCCTTTTAGAAATATTCAAAAAATGTATAACAAAAATCATTACTAATAGGCTTTCAAAAGTGCTTACTAAATACCAAATTTTTCAAGGATGGAATTTTGCAGGGTTATCAGGAGGTTCTACAGAACATCTAGTTCATATATTAAACATAATCACAGAAGATGTGAAGGAGAAAGATGCTAAGCTTTGGGTTGTTTTGCAAGATATGAAGAAGACTTTTGACTCAGTATCACTAGAGATGCTACAAAGAACAATAAAAAGAGTTAAAATTCCACCCAAAACAATAGAGTTAATTCTAATACTTTTTAAGAACAGAAAGTCACATATAATAATAGCATTAGGCTTTACAAATCCAGTTGAAATGAAAGATGAAATCGAACAAGGAGAGGTCTTCTCACTACTACTTTGGAGGATCTTTTATGACCCACTATTAGTAAAAGTACAGAAGAGTAAAGAGCTTGGCTATACTATAGAGGCTCTAAACCCTAACTTGTCACAAGAGGGTAAAGCAAAGAATGAAAAAGTAAGGGTAGCAGTTGTAGCATTTGCAGACAATACTACATGGATTGCTCTGAATAGACAAGTGATGGAGAAAACACTCACAATTGCGAATAAATTCTTCGAGATTAATGATATACAGATCAATGGGAAAAAGTCAAATCTCATAGTATTTAATCCAAAGTCTAGATCAGAAGAAAGATATATTATGAGAAAATTAAAGAAGAAAGGCCAAATAATATAACAAGAGTTCTTGGGATATGGCTTAACTGTAGAATGAACGAGAATTTGATGCACAAGAAAGCCAAAGTAATTGTATAGCAAACAGTAGAAGCACTAAGATAGAAAAAACTTACAGTTAGCCAATTAGCATATATCAATAATATGTGTATTATATCTAAACTTTGCTACCTATTACAACTATCAAGAGTATCTGGAGACTTAATAAACAAGATCTACCAACCAATAATTAGGCTAGCAAAAGCAAACTTGACCTTCAAGTTACAGTACCAAACTATGTGACTACATACAAGAATATAGGAAATTTCAGAGTATTAAGCACAGAGCTATTTAATAAACAGATTACAAGTCTATATAACAGATTAAATGATGAAGGGGTAATTAACAAAATTACTGAGCTGAGAATCTGGCAAGGACACTGAATAGCTGGTTTAACAGAGAGCTTTGATGGCCGAGATGAGTATATAGTACTCGGCAAACTCTGAAAATACAATCAAGCAATGCTAACCTTAGTAAAGGAAGCAAAAAATTAATTAGTAATTAAACTAACACAAGGTAGTTGGAAAATCAGAAATATAGGTAGAACAATATGTGGTATGATAGGAGGAAAAGCTTTCATACAGTGTGCAAAGATGCTAAAATTCTTAGATCTAATATTTATCGAACAGCTCTTAGATATGCAGGGGAAGCAGATGATCATGTAGCATTATTTTAAACAAGTCAAAGAAAGATCTAGCAAAAGAAAGGTTCCAATTTGGTTTAGGTTAATCGAGAATCAGATGATTATTAACTCTGATACAAGAGAGATAAAGCAAGATCTGCAAACAAGTAGCACAAACAAATTAGCATTAATACTCCAAAAAGTGAAAGTCTCAGAAGACAATAAACTCGATTGGATACTAGTTAACAACAAAGAGAACAAGTCAGACATTCGAAGAGTAGTTAGCAAGAGCAAAGAAGGATTTCGCACAAAGAAGTGGTTAGTTAGTAAAGAAGAAAAAGGTAAAATCAGATTAGATAAAGAAGCGATTACGTCAAGCAACACCCAACAAACAGAGTGGATTAATAAGAAAAAAGTAATCACAGTATTGCAAGGGCTTAGAAAGCAAAATAGTAGTTGGGTTCTTGATATGATACAAAGCTCACTTAAAGGAATTAGAAAAAATAATATTGATACAGAGATAACTAGTAGGAGGGAAATAGGTAGAGACTCGTATAGTTTAGAACATGCAAGCCTGGCAGATATAGTTTATATAGATAAGTTAGAGAGAGACTATATTAAAAAACAAGAGTTTGGTGAATATTGTGAAGAGTTATTATTAAATCAACTAGATAGAAATATAAAAACAGATCAAAAAACATTAACATTCTATACAGATAGCTCATTATTAAAAGAAACAAGAAATGGAAGAGCAGTGTACAACAGGGTTTAGGTTGGTTGCAAATTGATGAAAATGGAAAAAACAAGTTACAGGAGGGTTGCCTTAGTATAGAACATTGGCCTTCATTGACAAGAGCTGAATTGGCAGCAATATAGGTAGTTCTACTTATAGCCCTGATAAGGACTAAAATCAAGATATATATAGACAGTGCAGCTGCAATAGATGCAATCAAAAAAGGTGAAGGTCTAAGAATGAATAGAGAATAGCTAAAACAAAAAAACTACTTTTTGCTACTTAAAATTATAGATGCCAAAAACATGAAAAAGTTGAAGCTAGAATTAATTAAAGTTAAAGGTCATAGTAAGAACAAATGGAACGATGAGGCAGATCAGTTAGCAAAAAAAGGTTTGCTAGCACCAAACCTACGAATACAGGAGGTAGTATCAAGTTTAAGGCTCAGATACAATGTTTATTGGCAGAACAGCCTTATTGAAATCCCAACAAAAAATTTCGTCAAAAAACTCAAAGACACAAGAATTGCAGCAGAATAGAGAATGTTAAGTACTATAAGTCTGCTCGAGCCAAGAGATAACACACAGAAGTGGGATTGGAAAAGTCTATGGAGAAGAATCAAATCTCAAAGCAGAATGTACTGTACATTAATATGAAAAGGAAAAAAGCTTAACTTTCTAATCAAGTGCTTGTATAATCAGCTCTCAGTACTGAGTAATCTTGTTAAAAGAAGGCCAGACCTATATGAGGAGAGTAGCTACAAATTGTGTAAAGATAATATAGAAGAAACTCAAGATCATTTAGCATGCTGCAGAGCACAGCAGACCCATTGGCAAAAAATTAAACAAGCAGCAATTGAAGCAGTACAAGCCCTCATAAATAAACCTGAGAGAAGGAGAAAATTACGAACAAGCGAACTCCAGCAATGCTTATTTGGTGAAATTTACAGGGAGCAAAAAGAGCGAAGAAAAGGCTTTACTCGAGGCTTATTTAAAAATACAGTCATAGAAGAACTTATTAACCAAGACTTAACAAAAAGAGAAGCAAACTTAGCCTTAGATACAACAATACATGTTCTGTGGAATGGCTTTCATGAAATTATATAGTGATCAAGATATGAAAAGATGATAGAGTAAGAAAAAGAGAAAGGCATCTCTAAGCATCAAAAATTAGGAAAAAGAGCCAAATTGCAGGATAAAAAGAAGGTTAGTGGGAAAAGAAGAAGAGAAAAGACAGAAGCACAAAAAAGTTCTGATCAGAAGAGTAGAAAACCACCTAATTCTAAAAAAGCCATGGTATAGAAGATTAATGATAGGAGGAAAAACATGAATAGAAGAATAGATGCTTTGGTAGGGAAGACAATTTGAAATAAAATTAAAGTTAGTGGAAAGCCATTTTGGTATGGCACTTAGGCTAGTTTAACACAGCCCCTAGTTTTTAAAATAGTCTTCAAACTAGTACGGCAGGTTGCACTTGGGCGCTATTAGGTAGCCAGGTGATGTCAGGCTTGCAAATTAGGAGTAAACAAGTGTATAATTTAGTAATATACTTAGAATTTTAATAAAGTACTGGCAAAACTGCCTAAGATTTAAAAAAAAAAAAAAGATATAGAGTAGCTTTAATTGATATATTGAGGTAAAATTTACTAAAAACTATCAAGCTTTAGCAAACTTTTAAGTTACGAGTGTTGAGTGAACTATCTTTTATTTAAAGAGAATAATAAGAAAGAAAGAAAATAAACAATTTGTATAATGGAATTTAAATTCAATAGCCTTTAAAATACTATAAGAAGTTATCAATAGGCGATAAGATTAGAGGAGTAAACCTATTGGTCAGTTTGTATAAGTTAGGCATAGTAATTACTTGCCCTTTACAAGGATATGTTAGTCACTAAAACTTAGAAATATCCTAGGATATAACCAGAGGAAGAAGTACTAACAATTAGACCATCCACGGCTATGTATAGCCTTTAAATTCTAAATAATATAAACTAGTATTTTGCCAAAATACTATTTCTGAAACCAGCTTTCACTTTATATTATTCCAAGAAATTATTAAAAGAAAAGATAAAAATATAAAATAAATAAGAAAAGAAATAATTTTGGTAATAATATTAAGATAAGAATAGATAAATATGAGTTTATTTAAAGGAAATTAAAGTAGCAAGAGAACTGCCTTTTAGAAGGGCAAAAAGCTATCCTTTTTATAGCTTTTTAGCCTAATATTTTATTGGTTTTAGGACTACCATGTGTTGCAGCAATATTTTGGACTATTCAAAACGCATGTAAGGCCTTGGCAACTTGGAAATTCCAAGTAGAATTACCTGCAACACCAATAAAGCCTACCGAGCAATGCTGAGTAGAATGCCAAGCTAAGTTATTTTTAGCAATGCATTACTCAATAACTTACATATTAATTAAAAATAAAATATACATTATTGTGTAGCTCATATGATAATCTACAAGGCTAATTATAGTATTTGGATGTTTAGAAGCCTCCTTGAATGTGTTGTTCTATAACTAACTAAAAATAACTATAATAAAATATAAGAAAAACTTAGAAAAAATATTAAATACTCAAAATAATAATAATAAAGAATAATAAGAAACTAGTATAAACTAATAAAATATAATAATAATAACTAAAAAAAGAAAGAGAAAAAGAAAATTCTATTACAGTATTAGTATATTCTTGTAATGAATTAATTGATATAGGTTAGTAAGAATCTGGGAGTAGTTGTTTAAGATTATTAAAAAGAAAAGTAATAGTTTGAAATTTAATATGATTATAATCTTTTTATTGATTAATATATAAAAATTGTTTTTAATTTTTTTAACAGTTTGGCAGTCTTGCCTCTACTTTATTAGGCTTTATAATATTATACTGTGAAATATTAAATTTTCGTAGGGTATAAACCCTAATGCTATCTAAATTACAAATATTAGCTCACCCGGCTCTTTGTGACCAGAGTCCAAATTACCCATATGCGACCTGCTATAGGCAGGATTCTTCTTCAAAAAATTCTTTACTGCACTTGCAAAGAATAAATCTTCACTACCAATCCTTCCTTCTAAACTTTTTCCACCTAGATCCAGGCAGAATAATTTATCTCTTACTTTTCCATAAAGGAAGAAAAAATATGTCACATCTATGAAAGAAAACAAAACTATCTAGAAAAAGAAAGAGAAAAACAAAAAAAAGAAAAAAAAGTTCCATCATAATAGGACAAAGATAAAAAGAGCAGAAAAAAAGACATAGGAGTCCTGATAAACCACTTTAAAAAAAAAAAAAAAAAAAAAAAAAAAATACACTATTATAACTTATGCCAGATATAAAAGTAAAAATTATATACTTATTGCAACTAATTAATATATCTTGGCTGTAAAGCTTCGCTTTAACGTTGGGACTCGTTCCGAACATGTCACCAGGGTCAGATATCTTCTAAATGAGGGTTATCGATCTCATTTCCATACCGTAGCACTGTAATGATAAACAAAACAAATACGTAGTTGTATTCTACTGAGTTCGTCCGAATTAGATAAGTGTAAACAATGCCGATCTTTTGAAGGAGGTAAGCTGAAATGCCCACTTTTTGCCAAAAATTTTGGTAAGGTCAGCAAAATACAAGAGAGAGAAAAAATACTTGAAACCACCAAAAGAACGTAGGTTTTCTTCTACTAGAATCAACTATCCACCAGAGCATGCACGGTACTAAGTCTTTTCGGTGAGTGATAAACTCTAAGCTTGTTGGCAAGTAGCGTATGAGAACTACTTCTAAACGACAAGTGCCGTGCCTGCAGTTAGTGAGTGATAAACTCTGAGGCTGTTAGCAGGTAGCATATTAGAAATACCTCTAAATAACAGCTGCTAGCTTACACTACGTCTTACGTGAGAGTCGTCAACTTTACTCTAGTATACTGTATTTTTTTCTAGTAAAAAGTTTTTTAAAAATTGTAGTCCAAATGATTGTCAGAAAGAGTTCCAAAAATTGTTTTTTATAAATATTATAGAATTTAGTATAGTTAATAGTTTGATATTTGCTATGAAGAAAGAGATATAAACGAGCAAGATTAATTGCAATATGAGCATGTTGAGAAATAGAATATGGGAGTAAAAAATAGTGTGAACGAAAGATTTTTTATAGTTAAGACTTGTAAAGAGAACAGTAGTAAAGTTAGAAAGAATATTTTTAAGAGTAAAAAGTAATAACTCAGATAAAATATTGGAATTAAAAAAAGGTCTATTGGAGATATTTTAATAAATGATATTAAAAAGAAATTGTGGATTTTGTAAAATCATGTTTTGTAATAGATTATTAAAGCTATTATAAATAGGTTGCTGAGGAATAGTAGAAGTATAGGTTGTATATCCAGGATAAAAACTTTGAAGAAAAGGTTTAATAAAATTTAAAACATCAATTCTAAGAGAAGTTGGAAATTGTATTAAATTTGGGCTTCTGAATTGATTGGAAATGCTTGAAACCAATCAAGCATATCACTAGAAAGCTTATAGTAAAGAAAATTTTATTAAACCATAGTTAGTTTAAAGTATAAATAATAAAAGTAAAATGAAAAAATAAAAAACTTAATAAAGAAATATAGGTAGTTTGAAAAATAAATCTTGATAGCATTTTTGATTACATAATCAGAATCAAATGATTTTGGATTTATTAGAAGCATCTTGAAGAGGCCATCATTTTGGTAATTAAATTGTCTAAATTGGTTAGAGAAATCAAAAATTATTGAATTTTAAAGATTTAGTATTATTAATAGATTTAATTGTTACTATATATAGGATAGTATATAAATATAGAAAAATATATATGAAAATATAAATTATAAACATTTAATTTTTTGTAATTTTAGAGTACAGATTATATGAAAATCATGTGCAGAAAATTTGGGGTATTGGGTAATAAGGTTAGCTAAAAAAAGGGTTATCATATATATAATAAGCTTTTGTATAATGATTAGCAAATTTGTGTAAAATTGATTGCTAGAATGAAAAATATAAAAGGAAAATTAATATTTCTATAATATAAAGTTGATTTGGATAAATTTGAAAGTAATTGGATATTACACAAGAATCGTGTATAGTGAAAAGTGCAAAAAAAAGACAAAGAAAGTTGTAAAGAGTAAATAAAAGAGAGTTAAAATAGTTTAAAGAGTAACTTTGTCAATTTTGATACTACAGAGATGAAATACAGCTTGTTAAGACAAGAAAATTATGTAAAACAACTTTTAATAGATATAGTACAAAGGTTTAGAATTAGATTAAAGAGTAAATAGCAAAAGTTTAAATTGTTTTCTTGAAGGCTAGCTTCGTTAATTTTAAAGCTATAGAGATAAAATATAGCTTGTTATAATAAAAAATGTGTGTAGAACAATTTTTAATAGATATATAAGAGTAAATAGCAAAAGTTTGAATTTTTTGCTTAAAAAATGTTTTAGGACTTTATTTCACGAATATAAAAGTTATAGACTTGAAATTTGAGTATTATGTGTATTTTTGTTTGCTGAACAAGTTTACTTAGAAAGTAAAGTAGGTTAGCATAATAAATTTTGAGTAAATGGATGTTTTTTGTTGGACAAATTTAAGTAAATTTTATGTTAGAGATTTGCAGGAAGAGTTGCCCCTCTGTGGTTTTCGAAATAGTTGAAATTGCAAAAAATTTTTTTTTTAATGAATACTTGAATACTCAAATACTTGATTACCCTAGCACTTTGATTGAAAATTGATGCCCAATTTTGTAATTATTTATCAAACAATAGTTATGCAGATTAGATTAGTACCTCATAGTATGAAGTACTAATCTAATCTGTATGACTATTGTTTGATAAACAATTAAGGTAATCGAGTATTTGTATTTATTGAAAAAAGTTTTTTTGCAATTTTCAACTATTTTAAAAACTGTAATAATAAAAAATATATAAAATTACTATAAATTTTACAGCTTTGTTGTTTTTCAATTTATATATTATTATATTTTTTGAAATAGTTGAAAGTGAGAAAAATTTTTTTGAATATACTTGTATACTGTATATTAAATTACTTTAGCACTTTGATTGAAGATCAATACTTAATTTACTTATTGTTTCAAACAATAAGTATATATATATATATATAATTAAGAAAATTTCTTAATTTACACTAGGTGTATATACACACATACTAATTTTTGATTTACGAATTTGTTTAACATATAAATTATAAACGAAAAATTAGTATA
>CAJVPY010001668.1:0-18614 GCA_910591965.1 Dentiscutata erythropus | reverse complement strand
CAGTGAGGTAATTTTTGTGCAGTATTTAAATTCTAAGTAATCTTATTACGATTAGTAATAAACCGGATAACCCGAAATTGTATGTTTATTCGGGTAATTTGAGTAATCCGGTTTATATTCCGGATTGTCATTGTAAACGGGTGGATAAACCGGGGACTAAATTTTATAACGGGTACAACCTCTAATCCCACCAAATAGGATTATATTCGCCAAATATTTATTGTTATTAATGCAATTTAAATTTTATAACCAAGCGTAAGAATTGAGAAAAGAAAAAATATACAATATATTTTTAAATGATCTAAAAACGTGTGTAAAACAAAAGATCAAAAAATTCCCAATTAAAAAAAAACTTTACTCAATTAAAAAAAAAGCTTTTCTTAAAGTACGAGAAAAGAAGGAAAGAAAAAAAAAGGTCAACCCGTTACCAGCTCAAGTCCATGTTATTTTCATTCCTTGAATCAAATTTAAGAATTTTATAAGCATTTACACCATTAGTTATTGTAGAGGTGAATGAGCAGAGTTTGCGTGTTTCATCATCAAAATAAACCGCGTATTTGTTAGGGAACAAAAGTTGAAAGCTCATTCCGTTTGGTAGATATTTGTTGTTTGTTTCATCTTTACAACGAATGTTTGCAGGAAATTGGCTTGCTCGTTGATCATTAAGATCATTAAAAAAAAGTGATGCTAATAGCATCGGTTGCTGATTCGGACTAATGGCTGATGTCTCAATTGTAATAGAGAAATTATGATCTCGAAATGGTATTTTTGATGTTTGATTTTCAAATCTAATGTCGCGATAAAATACCATTTTTATTGAATATAGATTGTGTTGGCTAATATGTGGGTATTATATATGACGAAGTTAACACTTATTAATAAAAAACTTTGTTTTTTGGTAAATTTTTTTTAAATTTATATGTATTTTAACTTGGTTTACACTCGTGATATGAAAAAACTGTACTTTGTATAAATCACGCAATGCTACCTGGAGGGGGCCACGATTTTTAATTTTGTGAAGGTAAAAGTGGAGAACATATCTAATATGTGAATCGACGATCTTTTATTCATAATACGTTCCTCTCATGTGATCTCTGCGGTTTTTCTTTCAAAAAGGTATCTATTGATTTCTTTGATTCCGCGAATAAGGGAAATTAGAGAGAAATCGAGGAAATCAAGCAAATCGAATTTCTTCCACTAGGCAAAGTTGTTTAAAATGCCATTTTTTACTTACCCTCAAATTTTTGTGCAATACGGATAAATTTTTATTAAAGGCTTTTTTCCGTTGTATGTTTTGGCGCAGAAAATTACAGCTATTTTCAAAAAGGTGTAACCAGGTGCAAGCCATTATATTATAACACAAATTCCTTGATTTCTTCGATTTCCCTTATTCGCGGAATCAAGGAAATCAGGGAATCATATAGTTTTCCTACGTACGATATAGTGGTTTGCACCTGGTTATACCTTTTTGAAAACAGCTATAATTTCTGCGCCAAAGCATATAACAAAAAAAGTCATTAATAAAAATTTATCCGTATTTTGAGAAATGGCATTTTAAACAACTTTGCCTAGCGGAAGAAATTCTATATTCATATAATAATGGAATTCTGAGTTATTTACAGCTGTTTTCAAAAAGGTGTGAACAACGATTTCCATATACCTACGTGGGAAATTGAAGAATCAGAAATTCTCATTAGTAAAAATTTAAAGTCAGATTAGAGCTAGTTCTGAAAATTTTGGAAATCTGGGAAATTTCGTGAATTTCCCGTGATATGATGTTCTGCATCTGTTCACACCTTTTTGAAAACAGCTATAAATATAACTTATGCGCATTGTATACGTATGCACATGTCATTTTGAGGCAATACGTATAAAAATTTTTCCGAAATTTTTTATTTTTTACTTAATGTTCAAATTACAATGTTATTTCTTTTAGCATGTCCATTTTTCAGAATTATGATTCCATCTTTCGGAAAATTATAACGATAATGAAGATTACATACGCCTAACGATCATGCTTTGCTAACAAAAATCACCCTTCGAGACTGTTATTTTTATTGTTAGCAAAAATCCATATGTAAGAATAATTAACCTAAAATTTCGTTATTTCGCGACAACACAGTAAATGAAAATCATATAGCTACAAAGAAAAAAAAATATTAATATCTTGCGATATACTTAATCGACTTTAATTATTTTACCACCATTAGAATCGTAATAACTTGCTCTTTATAACTTTCATTAAAAGTGAGAGATAGTTCGCGGTTAAAGGGTATAGTCATTACTAAGTATCATAATCGGATTACGATGAAAACTTTTTTTTTATTAAGCAAAATCTTTTTTAACTAGTTATTACGATTCTAATGGATAAAATTATTAAAATCGATTATAGATCGCAAGATATTTTTCTCTTTGTAGCTATACTATGATTTTACTTGTTGTTATAAGCATTCCATTACTATTTGAAAAACTGCGCTAACCATTCTAAAACTCATTAAATTTTAAAAAATTTCTAAATTAATAGATTCAAATTATGAAAAACAAAAAGTGTTTTTAATTTGGAGAATTGTTATCATCGATTTAACATCTTACTATTTTCTCTACTTATTTGCCCAGATCCTGAGTTCGGACTGATCCGAAATTTTCATATGTATATACCTAATACATGCAATAAATACATTTATTCATAACGATAATTAAATTTATACGTATAAATTAAAATAATTTAATTAGGCAAGTTTTAAATAAAATTATAAATACGTATAAAATTTATTACGTATAAAATTTTATATAGCTATATACAGTAATTGTGTATTTATTTATAATAAAATTATATAATTAAGTTATTTAATTAAAAAAGCAAGTCATTATAATAATACTTCTTATACTATATTACAATATAGTATTTTTTAAAACATAAAAGAAGACTAATATATGTACCATATATATATGTATATACAGTGTTCCTTAATTTATTTTTTATTATATGGGCTGCCGTCAATACAGCAATAGAAATCAGGCAGATTGACATTTTAAAAAAAAATCTATACCTCAACTTTCACAGTCAATATCTCTATTAATATTGAAGCTATCTTGATAATTTAATATTCAAAAGAAAGATTAGATTCTAAGCTTTCTTTTGAATGTTGTATCATCAAGATAGCTTCAAAATTCATCGAGATATGAGTCGTGAAAGTTTAGGTATAGATTTTTTTTAAAATGTCAATCTGCCTGATTTCCAGCCCATATATATATATAATAGAGCTAAATTTTTACAAAAATATTTATATACAATATTGTATATAGTTTACTCTCGTTAATATCAACCTCATCAATATCAATCTAAGCAATAAGATGAATTTTTACAAATTTTTATATATTAAAAATTCCCTTATACTGTATATATCAATTTTAATATAATCTCTTGTTAATATCACTATTAACATGAATTTAAACCAATTCAAATGGGTTGATATAAACGAGGGTAGACTGTATATAAACTTTAAATAGCATTATTATTGCACTTAATTTAAATATAAAATTTAAAAAACTAATTTAGCCAAATTAACTTATAATAGTTAAGAATTTTTGACTAAAAAATTTTTTTAATAAAATTATTAGTAAATTACACCATCTTATACTACGTATATACAATATTAAAAGATTATTTAAAGCTCTAATTAAATATATAAAGATTATAGAAATTCTATAAAAAAAAAAAACAAATAATAACGCTTATATCGATATCGATTCATAGTATTTATAAACTTTAATTCAACCTTCGATTTCGTGCACCCCAACATTCGTGTAACAATTTTCTAAAATTGGGTCTCGATGCACATTTACATTTTATTGGATTTTATTGGCTGACATACATTTGTTCCAATCTTTCGATAAAAATTATTCACACTGCAAGTTTCGATGGAAGAGGTTTCAACATCACAAAGCATAACAAGCGAAGACATTAAATATGTGCCTTATACCTCAGAATTACAACTTCCTGGAATCATGTCTTTGATCGAAAATGATCTGTCAGAACCATATTCAATATATACCTATCGTTATTTTATCAATAATTGGTCAAATTTATGCTTTATGGTAGGTAAAAATATTAGATATTTTATTCCATTTTATTCTGAATAAATTTTACGAAATTTATTTCTCATTATATATGTTTTATTTTTAAAAGACCATGGTCGAAGATCAATGCATTGGAGTAATAATATGCAAACTTGATAAACATCGTGATGCATTACGCGGTTATATTGCAATGTTAGCCGTTAAAAAAGAATATCGAAAAAGAAAGATAGGTTTGGAATATTATACTTTTTTCATAATTAATAAAGATAATAATTATTAATAATGATAAATGTTGAGTTATCATTACTGTATTTTTCTTTAATAGGAACTTCATTAGTAAAAATGGCTATAGACGCTATGAAAAAGCAGAACGCTGATGAAGTAATTGAATGAATCTTTTTTTTAATGTCTAATATTATATGAAATTGTCTGAAATTTTTAACATTTCATTCAAGATTGTCCTCGAAACAGAATACACAAACCTTGGGGCACTTTCATTATATCATAATCTAGGATTCATAAGGGATAAACGTCTTTACAGATATTATCTTAACGGGGTTGACGCGTTTCGACTAAAACTATTTTGTAAAGGTGAACGAGTAGACGGGAAAAGTTCGGATGAGACGATATGCAAAGTCTAGATCCGAAGCAAAGCGGAGGATACTATGGGAGGAGTAATAGACCTGATTTTGTGTTTATGCCCGCATCCTATTGTTTGGACCAGGTAATCATCAATTTTTACCTAATATACCTAATATTAACCAATATATTTACTTTTATTTTTAGCTAGCTATTGAATTTTTTTAGCTTCGGATATATAACAGTGCTTCTTTTTCCAATATTATGATAATTTTTTGTACATGCTAACGTTAAGTTAGAATAATTAATAAATCAAATCTTTTTTTTTTTCGCGAACATTCCGATGTTATTATGACGTAAATGATATATAAATGGCATATAAATGGCTTTGATTTTGATTTTCCATGTTGACATGGCACAGAATATTTTAAACAGTGCTATGTATAACAATTATATCTAGATAATCCCAGATTTACACGTGTAAAACACCAAGAAAGGAAAAATAGAGGCATATTTATGGCTGTGTTACGCTCTAATCATGTGAGAATTCACTATTCATGATACTTCAGAAGAAAAAAGTACGTACAATATGTACGTATACTGAGGTAGTCAAATCGGTGATCTACTAAAAAGACTTGCTAGTCAATGATTGAAAGGGTCCCTATTACTATTTAAATACAGTATATGTATAGTTACATAAATATTATACGTATATTGATACAATTTGACCTAGTGCTAAACTTTTGGACCGTCAAATTATCCAGGTCAAGACTGCCCGTGCCAACCCTGGTACGTACGTACGTATGTCTAGGCTAATAAATTTATATTTCATCATTTTACATGTTTTTAGTGAACAAACTCTGGATTAGGGGTCGATTAATTTTCTTTCTCAACTTTATATTGTTTCGAGTTGCAATAAGAATAATAATAATGACATATCATTCCCTTTTTGTGATTTAAACTTATGCATAGACCAATGTGACTCTGCAGAATTACACCGGAGAATTTATCAAAGTTGACAAAAAATATCAGCGGTTACTCATAAAAAATATCCCTTGTTGTGTTACATTGTCACACGTCTATATAGTTTAGTTAGTCCCCTTTGTAATTCGATTGTCAATTTCCAACCACAACTACCCACTAGTGACAAATCGTCTATCTTCTTTTATATTTTTGTTAATTTACGAATTTGAAAATTCAACCCTTTTTAAGTTTCGCTTTTTAGCTAGGGGTTTGGTTTTTGTCTGGGTTTTTACCAGGTTTCGTCTTTCATTTTTCAGATTTTAGGTTTCGTTTTTTTTTGTCTAGGAGATTTTGGCTTTCTCTAGGATTTCGTCTTTCCTTTTTTTACCAATTTTTTAAGCTTCACTTTTGTCATCACATAAAAAAAAAGTTTCATACAAATTTATAGATGGAGAAACAAGAACGAGACTCGAACCTTTCTAAGACTCGTAGACCGAGAGTTAAAAACGACTCTAAATTCGCGACCGTGCCGCCACCTTCTCTTTTGCGCAGTAAAACTACTTCAAGTTTAACAAGCAATGGTTCAAATAGGCCTCGCGTCGCTAGAATTAATACGTCTGTATCAGATAAAGAAAAAGCTAGGTCTGGAAACGGTTTTTTTTCTGACTCGGATGAAGATAGCAGTCAGAGTAATAAGTCTGCAAATTCGAATATAAGTGTACAGAGTAGCATGAGCTTTCTTAATAAGACCCCATCAATCATGTCGGATACTATAATACGTGTGCGGCCAAAATCTTCTCTCGGAACTTTATCTGAAAAATCTCAAATTGATTTTGACATCGCTCGTCAATTACAAGCTGATGAAGCAAGAATGAATAGAAAGGTGAGTTATTTTTATTAATTGGTTTATGTAATGCTATGATTAAATCAAATCAATGCAAAAATAATAATTACAATACGCGTCATTAAATTGTTAAGTAATTTAGAACACGAATAGATTAGGCCTTCTTATATTATAGAATGGCTAATTATTAACTATCAACATATGTTAATTGTTCATCGCGTTTAGATAGCTGATTTAGAAATCTCTATAAAATGTTTGACGGCGAAAAATGCTGAATTGGACGAAAAAAATAAACAACAAGCTGCTGAAATAATAAAATTGAAGAGAATGCTTAAAATGTATGTTTAATAATACTTGTTTTATTATAATTATAATTTCTTATAAAAATTATCATAATTTATTATAATTTATTATAATTTATATTCAATTTTATACTCAATTTTATATTCAAAATTTTTAGTAATGACACGTTTATGTCTGAAGTTTATCCTGTCAATGAAGATGAAGATGAGTCTACACCATTAACAGAGGTAAATTGTTAAATAAATTTAAAAAATATATATAAATATATATATTTAAACATTTTTTAATAAAATTAAATTAATTCTTATTGATCAGACGGACCTGGTAGAAATCGCAAAAGATAATGATGTTCGATTTAAACGAATATGTGTCGTTATAGATGAACTACTTCAGGATGCACAAGAAGCTCTTGAACGTCCGGCAAAAGCCATCGGAACTAAAGTTTTACCTAATGCACTATTAGGTTGTCAACAGTTCGTTTCAAATGTATTTAAATTTATATTGTAATTCATAATCTGATAAAAAAAATATTTTTTTTTCAATTTGATAGATACAAATTATAACGAATCAGATACTCAAAACGAGGATTTCTTGAATGAATCAGTGGAACGTAATGATGACAATAATATATTAACGCAACAATCACATTCTAATACATCTAAAGATTCTAAAGATCCTAAAGATTCTAATAATTCAGTGATAAGGAAAGAGGGAGTAGAAAACACAACTATCAACAATTTATCATTGAAAAAGTCAAAAAAACCAAAGGCACGAAGTAACATTGATACATCAACTTCAACGAATCAAAAATTAAAAATAAAAACTTCAACAAATCCAAAATTAAAAAACCCAATTATTTGCGAAAATGGTGAACGTGTCCGAGAAGTTGTTAAAGAACTTTTAAACCTTGCTAAGCAAGATACTGTAAATAATCAAAAACTTTCACCACAATCTTGCGAACGAAAAGGTCTTGGATTATTACTCTCCATTCAGAATGGGCAAAATGGGATTCCACATACTGCTTACAATACCGCTAATAATAATAATATCGATACATCATCTCCTTCTCCTACAATAACACTTTTATATGAGCTTCAAGAATTATTGGGAATAGGTGATGCGGAATCGTCAAAGTTTGCGAACAAATACCGTAAAAGTTGCCCGGTAATTTCTTTTAGTAGATTTAATTTTGCGCCAGGCGAAGATGGTTAGTCGATGAAAGGAATGGTTGAAGAACACAACCAAAATCTTCTTTTTTTTTTTTTTTGGCTTACAAGATTACTACGTAGTTTGGGATTGGGAATTTAGATTTCTACTTGATCTGGGACTATAAATCAAACTCAAAATATGTATGTCCTATTTTCGATCAAGCTCAGAATTTATTAAATTTGTAATAATAACAGATACAATATATACGCATTCAAATAATGTTTTATTAAAAAAAATTCTACACGAGTAAATATTAATCCGATTCAAGGATTGACAATTTTTTTAGAAAAATTTAAGTTAGAAAACCAAATAAGAATGATTAAATTAGATTGAATAGATATTAATTAAATAAGTTTAGTTAGAAAATTAACATGTAAAAAAAAGAAAAATTTTTTTGTACAATTAATAATTTCTCAAAGTTGAAACTAGATTTTGAAAACAAAGCTACTACATTAGCAAATAATTTTACTTAATTCCATGGTATTAAAGCTTATGGGCATTAAATCGATAGCTTGACTTTTTCAAGTTCATTTAAGTGCACATTAAACTTAGCATTTTGTAAAATTAATCTTTCTGTGATATTAAGGTTTGTGGGCGTTCGATCGATCAAGTGTACATAAATACCAAGGTCACCTCTCTAAATTTATCATTTACAATTTAAGTTTGGTTATAATTATATTTTAATTATATTTATTCTGTGATAAAGTTCGTGGGCGTTAAACCGATTGCTTTATTGTCTCCAGTTCAGTCAGGTGTGCATAAACATCAAGATTAGCATTTATGTAAATTACTCATTTTAAAAAAACATAAATCATATCGTACTTACTTGATTCCGTGACGTTAAGATTCAATGGGGTGTTAAGTCGATATCTCCTATTTGATCTGAAGTAAATTACTGTTTAAATTCTATTATACATTGATTCTGTGGAATTAAGGTTCGTGTGGGCGTTAGATTGATTTCTAGTTTGGTATAATGAACATCACAATTAACCTTTTTTAAATTTAAACGTTTCTATAAATTATTATTTAAATCAGTGTTACAATTGTACTTACTATAGCATTAAGGGTCGTGGGCGTTACTGAACCAGGTTATATGAAAAAATGTTACTATAACAAACAATTGCATTTCAGAACTCTTGTTACGTATTATTAATTCAAGTCTATAAAATTAAATTCAAACACATTAAATATTTAAGACATTGTTGCTAAAGAAAAAAATTCGACCAATATTAAATGTAACTTATTATAGAACTTTTTTTTAAAATATCGTTTTTGTTCGTTGTGAATTGTTATAAAAAATAGAATTTTTTTACTAAGATTAATTAGAGTTTTTGTAATTTTAAATCCGGATTTATAAAATCGAAAAATTTTTGAATTCCAAATAAAACTTTATTTCTTCTAATCGTAAATAAATAAACATTTCAACCAATTTTCTCGAATTAGAATAGAAAGAAGCGTCTAACAATTTTCAGAAAGAGAAAGAATCGTCCAAAAAATTTCAAGAATTTCGTCACTGTTATTGTATTGCAATATGATAATCTCATATGATACATTACCGTCTAGTTTATGGAAATTTTCGACAAAATCGAATCTTTTAATTACAGTACGTATGTAACAAAACTCAAACTCAATTTTGATTTTTAATTTGGGTACGTAATGGTAATAAAATACTATTTGGAATCCCAAAACAAGTAAGTTTGGGGTTGCAATCCTTTCAAGAACCCAATTAAGTAACTATGCCGAGTACAGGAGTAGAGTACGAGTTATTTGTCGTCGATCTTCGCCGAATTTTAGAACATCGTCAACGATGGACAAATCAGATGAATAGCAACGTTGATTCAAACTCTTATGAGCTTCTTGATTAGGCGTTTAACGCCTTGGAAATTAGAATAGGTTATAATATAAATATATAAATCACATGATCACGACATGTTAATGAATCATTTTCTGTCAAACTTGTGAACTCCCAATTTAGTGCTAATCTAACGAATTGATTGTTAAAATACTATTTTTTTTCTATTAAAGATGTATAAAGGTCAAAAATTTCAACGAATTATATTTGTTTAGTCTTAAAGATTATTCCACTATCGTTATCGTTATACATGATGCAAAGAAAATTAAATTTACTACAAATCACCGATCGTCTTTTAATCATATAATTTCTTTTCTCTGTAAGCATATTTTTGAACCAGTTATCTACATAGACACAACTTATTAAACCTATAAAAATCTATATAATTAATAGCACGCACGCACGTAAATATATATATATATATTTGTAACATAAAATTATACATACAGCAGTGTTGGAAATTTTTTGCTTTTGTCCGGCCAATAACCAAACTTTATCCGCAAGTTTCTAACTTATATAATATTATACTAACTTTGCTATACAAAATATTTCGGGGCCAAGTGACCAAATGACAACGCTGACGTACGTACCTGGTACAACGTGCGTACGTACGTACGCGGGTTATATGCAATGAATTTTACTGAATACTGTAATTCTTTCTCCATATCAATATGAGATAGACTAATTAGTAAGAATAATTAATTCTTACAATAATTATATTTTTTGTTTAAATCTTCAAATTATCCGTTATCGCATATAGTTGTTAGACGAAACTTGGAGGTTTCGCGCTGACGAAACGCGAAACCTAGTTTCGTCTTTCGTCAATTAAAATCTTAAATGACGAAATGATGAAACTGGCAAAAGTGGCGAAACTGACGAAAGATAAAGAAACAAACGAAAGGTGGCGATGAAACTAATAAAGTATGAAAAGGAAATGATCATTATTTAAATCCAAAATCATCAAAAAAGGCACATCTGTTCTCGAGATATCAGAGATATCACTTTATTTGATAACGCATTCACAGTGAAATCGGAAATGAATAGCTGACAAGTCACACCGTATTTTCGCGTAATAACGCTCATGAGCGTTATTTGGAACCATGGCCCGAATTAAGCATAATGCGTGCCAAATTTTGAAATTACACCCTGCGCGTTATTTCGCGAAAATACGGTAGTTTTATGTTTATTAATCGTTTAGCTTTATATTTTGGTTTTTTGTATATGCATATTCTTTTTTTTTTTACTATGTTAAAACTTGGTCACCAAATTCAAGTATTTTGTCCCCAAAACTAAATTTTATTTACCGTATTACATATTAATAAACCAATGCCAAACCTGCAAAATTTTTTGGCTCTTTGATCTAGGCTGGTAACGCATCTAATCCATCTTCCACTCATTTTCTCCACTCTTGACGCATTTCATTAGACATAAATTTATTATAACAACGAACCTTAACCTGGGGAATACCTGCACCTTCGTGGGCCAGGTCGCTCGATATAAGAAGCGTTAAAATTGATTCTCTGCCAAAGCATATTTCAGATAAATCGGTAAATAACGAATATAAAATATGGTAAGAAAGGAAAATCTTGGGTATGTTCGGGTGTATAGATAATTAATCAGCATAAAATACTAACATGCTATCCTTTTAATGATAAACTTGTTTGTCTCAAAAATTTATCTAACCTTTAACGTATCGTGTTTAAATGATCTAATCAGGTCATGGACGTACCATTTAGAATTTTCGGATATTAAAACTTTAAATCTGATTATCAGTATTAACCCAGTAACAACTCGCGATTTGACTTTTACTACGTTATCGTCATGTTAAAAGAAAAATAAAGGTGGATCTCAGTTAGAAATAGTTAAAAGTGGTATTGGCTAAAGCTCTTGGTAATTAGTCTGCCCGGCAATAAGATTATTAGAGGCACGTTATTATTATTATTATTATTATTTATGAATTGGTATGAAATCCCGAAGAACGGTACTAGATCTCGACACTTCAGTACTTAAAACCCCGAATCCCAATAATTATGCCCCTGAAAAATCACAAATATCATTATTTTTGCATTTGTGATAGTTCATGAAAATGAAATGCTATTATTATACTCGGGATGATATATTTACAGGATTCTGACCAGTGTTTGAAATTTCAGATCAAAATACTGTTCTCATGAGAATTGTATAATAACTATATAGATGTTCTCAAACTAATATTTTATGTTCACAAAAAAAAAAAAAACAGCGCTCAACAATACTGTATTATTGGAAAATGTACTAAGGATCATAAAATAAGATTTATACAAATATAATATACATCAAATTGCATGTTTAATGAAACATATTTTTGAAGAACTTTTAAAAAAAATCCAATAATTATTGTCTTCTTTACAATGTGGCGCACTTTTTTCATTTCAAATCTGAAGCTATTTACTATATGGGAACTTTGCTAGGAAAATCACTCTTCGGGATTTTCCGATCGGAAAAGCTTAAACCAGAATGCCAGTTCCTATTCATATGTAAATCATCTTTTTACTTTACTGATTCGACAGTTTATTTAATAAACTATCGGATCAATAAAACAAAAAGATGATTTACATATGAATAAGAACTGGCATTCTGGTTTAAGCTTTTCCGATCGGAAAATCCCGAATGGTGATTTTCCTAGCAAAGATCGCAAAGATCCATATGCTTTATGATCAGAGTTGGCACATTTGTCCATCGGTATCAATGGACCCAGATCCATTGACCAGATCCATTGGTTCCATTGAGTGGTACTAAACTCAATGGACAAATAGGTTAAATAAATTGTCGTAAAAATTTGACCTATTTTATTAAAATTTTTTTGGGCCTTTTCGTTAGGGTTTTATAGGGTTAGGTTAGGGTTTAGGGTTAGTATTGTTAGTAAAAAAAGTATATATGAATTTTAGTAGGTATTATAGATTTAAATGGGGACCCTAGATTTCAGCATCAGCCGCGACATAAATTACTATATTTTCGCATAATAATGCTAATTAGTGTTATTTAGAATAATGGCCGAATTAAGCTTAATTTGAGCCAAAATTTGAAACACACTCCTGCGCATTATTTCGCGAAAATACAGTGGCTTTTTTGTCCGGAGCGTAGCGGAGGACTTTTAATGTTTAGTCATGATGATACAATTGTTACGTTTTTGATGCATCAAAGTTACGCTCTTTATTAATTTATTAGATATATTATTCTGGCGTATCAAAAATGTAATTTTGCATATTACGCGCAGGGACAACGATTTTCTGCAAAATGCAGAATACCGCAGAATTTGCAGAATTGACCTAAAATTTGACCAGGATCCAATCAAATTTTGAGCTTTGGCGAAGAGTTTCGGGAGGATAGACAATCAATTAACACAAAATACGAGCTTCGGAACATTAGTATTAAACCAAGTTTTGAGTGCAGAAACAGGGTTTTTATTGCAGAAATTTGCTAAAATTTTAATTTGCAGATAATCGCAGAAATTAAATTTAATCACTGCAGAATTTGAGTTTAATTGCCGCAGAAAATCGTCGTCCCTGATTACGCGTTTGTGCAATATGATAATTATCATGTGCTCCGGACTAGGGTGTCTGGCATAGTTTAACAAAAGGCATGCTCTGTGGCATGCCAAATTTTTTTTGGTGTGCCAGACACCCTACTCCGGACACACAATGCTACGCATTAAGCTAGTTTTATAAATAACTATACGTTATATAAATTATATATTTCGCAATAATGTTTAATAAAGTGATTATGCTAAAACATGTCATCTAAAGGGTGCTCTCAGGCACCTAAATCAATAGGTTGAGCACAATTTTTAATTAGTGAAATAGTTTAGCCAGCCAAGTGGGTTGTTATCGCGATGAAAAAAAGGATAATTAAAACCATCTTTTTTTTATTATAGAGTTGTGCTGATTGGTTAAGATTTTTTATTATAGAGTTGTGCTGATTGGTTAAGATTATTTATTATAGAGTTGTGCTGATTGGTTAAGATTTTTAAATTTTAATATCCGCATTTTGCGACATGAAAATTATTATAAGAATTACGGTATTTCAGAGTTCAATATAATAGTACTACCGTAAATCGCCATATACAAGACCCTGCGTGACAAATAATGTAGATCAATTTTTAAAATAGTATTTATACATCAAGTGATGCGTAATGCACGTGATTTAGATTTTTTTCAATTGAAAAAAATTGCATCACATGGGTCTTGTATATGGCGATTTACGGTATTGATGAAATTTTTTGACCAATGGATCAATGGATTATAGTATTGATCCATTAGATTGACAAATTTGTTTTTAATGGACATAGTCCATTACCAACCCTGCTTATGAGAACACAAATATTAATTTACTGTTCTCAAAAAATTTTTAATAGTGTACAGTAAAAAATTTATACTTATAGTAGTGTTCTCATGAGAACTCTAAGAACACTAGTTTCAAACGCTGATTGTGACTATTAGGGATTTTTTTTTTTTTTTTAGGATTTAGTTTTGGATTAATAAATTGTCAGAATATTGTTCTTTTGGGATTTTAAGTGCTGAAGTGTACTATCGCAATTTACTGTTGGCCACTATATACAGTATCACCCCATGATTAAGATCCGGGTATTATTCACCATCCCTATCATCCTGTTTCTTTAATAAAATCCGGAGATATAACTATTGATTTACTACTTTTTAATATAATATTTCCCAAATATAGTACCTGGTTCTTCACACAGTATCCACGGATACTATTCAATTTTAAAAATGAAGTTCTTGAATAAGACCCTGGGTACTGTACACAGTGGCCAACGGCAGTTCTTTGGGAATTTAACCAACTACGAGAACAATTTTGATCAAAAATTTGCAGGCAATTTGCCTGCAAATCTGTTAAAAAGATATTTCTCCAAGGTAAAAAGAATAAAATAATTTAGTATCATTAAAATTTAGCAATGAACTGCCTGATGGCCTTTTACACGTTTAATCTAGATACGAAAACTAATTTTCAATAATCTGTCATTTCTGATATCTGATAGTCCTGATATTCTAATTTCTGATTTTTTAAATAAGACATGCCTATTCCAGGTTCAAATGAGCCCACTTCGGGCTTATTTGAACCCAATCTGAGCCTATTCCAGATTCATTTAGCCAACCAGGGTTTAAATAAACCTAACTTTGGTTTATTCTGAACCAAATCCAGGTTTACTTTGAACCTATTTTGGGTTCAGTTGGACCTATTTAATATAATTTAATTGTTAATTAATAATAGCTAATCATATGTTATTTCTCAAATCTAATAACCTTTCAAATCGGTATAAAACCTGTCCACTATGCATACCGATTTTGACAGGGTAGACTATATATTAAAAAATTTCGGTCATATGTAGAAAAAACACGTTTACTAAACCTGAACGATATAAGATATCTTAAAACTTTAATGAAACAATATGGTATTTATATATAGGAGCATATCATACGTATGATGATCATCTTATTCAGATACGTGAATATGCATGTTTTAGTTATACTTAGTTATAAACCTGAACACGCATGCAGACAAAAAATCACTTTGCATGTACACTAATGGTCTGTCGCTATACTCTAGACAACGAACAAAAATTCGTGTAATATGTTCTAATTTATACCCAAAGCCTTTTAAATGTTTCTTTCTAAGGTTTATTGGTTGATAAGAGCTGTTCTTCAATAAATTTTCATACAAACTAAATACACCAAACATGCTAGATATACATTCTGGCGAAAATTTAATAATATTGAGTATGTTGACGTTAACTAGTTCAGGACTGGACCAAAAATTAAAGCCCCTAGTTATTCCACAAAAAATTTTTCACCTCTGTAATATTGGCCAATCGAATTTCAGAATCAGGTGTAATGTAAAATCGAAGCAAACCCACTTTTTTACAAAAAAACAAAAATAGCTTTAAAATTTAATTATAAACCCACCTTCTACGGCCTAATTAAAAATGTTTCTCATAAAATTTTACTAATAAAATAACCCAAATCCAAACCATATGCTGTTCTCACCCTAACTCTAACTACAACGCAGCTTTAGAAAACAAACTGTGTTTGTTTTGACCATCACGTTACACCTGATCTTGAATTTTGATTGGCCGAAATCACAGGGTGAAAAATTTTTAGTCCTATAATCTTGTGATCTCAAGGTCATCTAATTGGCTAATTTATGTTGATCTTAAATAAATATTTTACAATACTGAAACGAATTTAATACAATTCTGTACAATACATTAATTGACAGAGCGAACTAGTTCCTTAACTAGTTCGAACCTCAAAGGAAGAAATTCATTTGATTGGCTAATGCAGATCAATTGCCCGGGTAACTTATTTATACACTTTAAAGTACTTTTTCATAACACAACATTTTACTAATAAAAAATCATCGCAAAAGCCATTCATAGCTCTAGAATAGTCTCAATATTCACTGTGCAAAAGAATCTGAAAAAGATCTTACTCCTGATAAACTTTGCTTAGAAGACAAAAATGCCATTTACTAGTAAACTTACAGGACCATGTGTGATTACAATTTGCAAGAGACAGTCTTCCAACTGGAAAACAGTAACCGAAAATGTTATTTCTAAAGGTCAAACTAACAAAACTTTTCCAAATTATGTTCAACTAGGTGATATGATTTGCTTAAATTGCTATAATGGAATCGTAACAAGAAGCACAGTCAAATTTCAGCAATATGCATTAGAACAGTCTTGCCATAATGTGCCAGAAATCTCTAAAGAAACACCTATAGATATTTTTACTGATAGTGTAACTTTTTCACAGGCTGTAGAAATAATTACAGATGTTCTTTATAAAAGAGAGCAGAATAAACTATCAACAATTTGGGATTTTGAGGAATTTTGTACAGTTATGGAATCAAAAGATCAACAGTTAAAGTCTTTTTTTAATGAACTATATTTATCGACCAATCCGCGATGAAAAAGTGTAAGTACAATGGAAAAAGTATTAAAGCAATTGATATTTTTGTGTTATTTTATTTGTGGTATTAGAAATATGTTTGTTAATAATGCGAAAAGAGATTTAGAAATGTATTTAGATTCTACGAGAACACCTAATTCCACAATAGACACCTTAGCGACAATGGGCTTGACATTAACGTCTCATTCAATTTTTTACCATAAGGATTTTATATCTCAAAAGCATTTGGCAACTGTGGAAACTAGTCTTGAAGATAGTTATAATAATGCACTACTTTTAAATATCAACGATTATCATAGTATTCACACTATAAAAATGCCTATTACAACTACAATGTCTGCTCCAGTACATCTCGCCACCATTTTACTTAATCTGATCAAGACCCAACCAGCAATACCAAGACAAGATATTTACAACCTTATATTAGTTAATTCTCAATTGGTTGTAACTGGTATTGAAAATTATTTTATGCCAGTATATTCACTTTCTCATAACCGACGTTGGGGATTTCGATCTGTGGATGATGAAACCAAGCTTGAAGAATTGATGGTCCATAGTTATGATGTTCGTTTAAAAGAAAAAAGGAGTTCAAGATCACTTAAAGACATGGTGCTTGTAGATCTTTTTGAAAGCAATCTTTGTACAATGGATGCTTATATTAAGGCCATTAATATTGCTGCATCAGTCTCAGCAATAAATAAATATATTGAAAACGGCAATGTTATCCCAGTCATCACTGATTGGCCCGGTCAAATACATTTAAGAACAGCTATATCATGATTTCTTGTTAATGGTAGCTTTTCCGGAATTACTAATAAAATTTTGTTATTTCTTCCAATAATAGATCCTCTGCATATCTTGTTGAATAGTCGCGAACTAATATTTTTCCAATATCAACTATTCTTTTCCAAAATGTACAAATATATATTCGACAAAAAAAAAAACCTTCCTCAAAAACCGAAGCCATCGCATATCAACTTATTGTTGGAACTTTCATGTAGTGCATAGCAAGAAATTGCAAAAATAGTTGAAATAAAATTCAGTTATATGTGTAAAGATCCAGAATATTTGATGCTTAAAGACCTGCTAGATAATACGATTTCATTAGTTCTTGACATTTATGCAGTATTTTTTAAAGCCGGCGATTTTAATTCTTATCTTGAATCTTGTTTTTGAGTTTGGGTTATTTTTTTTAAGTTTAACCGTAAAAACTATTTTAAAGCACCTTTAATGTTTCTTTCAGATATTTTCCATTGGCAATCCAAAAATCATCTGATTTTGAGTATAATAAAAGCCGAATTACCGAAATTTTCCGATACACCTGTAGAAATCTTTCACAGTCTTTTGCGATGCAATACAGAGAAGCATCATATGGCAGAACAAATAATAAAAGAAGGATGATATATTAACTATTTACGATTTAATGACGATGGTTTTAAGGAAAATTTTATTCACAATTCGACTTGGGCAGTTTATCAGTATTCTTCTCAGAATATCAAAATTTTAACACGGAAAACAGCATGCTTTCTTCTTAATTGTTTTTCTGAGATTTATATTCGTATTAAGTGTAAAAATCTTCAATTTACAATTCCACTGCAGGTTGCTTTGGTATGCCTAATAAAAAGAAAGAAGAAAGAAAGTAATACCAATACAAAAAGTATTTCTATTCCAGCAATGAAAATGAAAGAGGCATGGCTTTGCCATTTTCCTTTAGGATATAGTTCTTTGTATAAGCCTAGTTCATCTGGTTGTGATTCTTATAGTTGCATTACTAATACTTTTGTTAATGAGAGACCAGGACAACCACTTACTGAAGAAA
>CAJVPY010001667.1:0-18625 GCA_910591965.1 Dentiscutata erythropus | reverse complement strand
TTTTTTTTTTTTTTTTTTTTTTTTTTTTTTAGCGGGAGCACTAGGGTTTCGTCTTTTGTCAGCAGAATTTGAGGTTTCGTTTTTCGTCAGGGGTTTCGTTATTTTGGGGCTTAGGTTTTGTCTAACAACTATAGTTTGGCCAATTTCGCCTAATGCGAACGAATATTCACCAAAAGAATCCTCATAACTAATTCGACATTTAGCATGATAAACAGTTGCAAAAATCCACCCTTCCCAATCTCTTTAATATTTTCAAATTTATTATACAGAATCTATAATAATTGATACCTCTCATCATCCAATATTTTTTTTATGTTGTCATCAATAGCAAAACAAGAAAACTTCTTTATTTCTATCATTATTATCAATTAATAAATATTAATTTAGAATTAATAAATAAAACAAAATGAAAATACCTTGAAATTTGTTTTTCTCCCTATTAATTATATTAATGGTTAGGAGCACAATGTACTACCAGTAGTACATTGTACTATATTGTGACAGTTTTTAAAAACTCATATCTACTAATTTAACATATTAAATATTTTTTTAAATAATTTTTAAAAATATTTTAAGTTTATATATTTGGATTAAAAAAATTTAAATAGCTTTAAAATTTTATAAAATTGTAGAATTTTTAAAAAAACCTGCTTTTTTATAGTAAAATTGTATTTTTTTGAAAAATTTCCAATAACTTTTGATTTACAAATCTGGTTTAAATAATTTAATTATCAAAATATTCATCTCAATAAGACAATTCTAACAAGCCTAAAATTATTAAAATCTAATCACAGGATCCTAAAATAATTTAATGTTTATATAGGTTTAAAAGTTGTTTAATATAATAAATATTAATATAGTAATTTTAATAATACTAATAAAATACTATTAAAAACTGTAGAAAAATTAAATTATCTCAGGATTCAGTGATTGGATTTTGATGATTTTGGGCTTGTTAGAATTGTCTTATTGAGGTGAATATTTTGGTAATTAAATTATCTAAAACAGGCCAGTAAATTAAAAATTATTAATAATTTTAATATAATTTACTATATAAAAAATATGAATTATTTTTAAAATTTTAAACTTAAATTATATAAAATATATTAGTTTAAATATTAAAGTTGTAATTAATTTTAATAAACAACTAAGTATTTTATAATTTTTATTAAAAACTTTAAGCAAATTATTCAGTAAAATTTTATTTAAAAAATTATTTAAACAACAATAAACTTTTAGATACTATTTATAGTAATGATTTGCAATTAAAAGCCAATAAGAGTAAATAATATTTTTATAATATAAGTAATAATATTTTTTAATAACAATAAATTTTAAAATTCTTTTATATAATAAAGCTTTTAAATTATAAAATTTATTAATATTTTATAATATATGAGATTTTAAAAAGTGTACTATTAAAATTTTAAAAAAAAGATTTAATTAAAGAAATTATTTTTCAATAAATTAATTATTAATTTTTAAAATAAATTTAATAAAAATAAACTAGAATATTAAATAAATATTATTGTTAAAAATTATTTGAATTAATAAAATTTTAGATTTTTTATGAGTTTTTAAAATTGACTACTGGTAGTACAAAGGGTGTGCTGCTATTCATTAATTAAATATTTAGTATTCCATATAGAGTTTTTTCTAAAATAAAAAAAAACTTACATTCGAAACCAATACTCGGCTTCTCTTAAATCCTTTTTTGTTCCAATACCATTTCAACAATAATATCTAACATTTTTCATTCTATCAATGTCTCTCAGTTCAGCAAATTCAAATATAATTTAAAGCCTTTTTTTAAATCCTTTTTAACTCCAATTCCATTCTGATAACATTCTCCAAAGCTGCAAATCACATGAATATTCACCATTTCGGCAACTTTTTGATAATAAATGAATGTCTCATGTTCATCCTTTTCAACTCCAACTCCTTTTCGATAACAATATTCAACATGATATTTTCCTTTGGCATGATCCATCTCAACTAATAGTAGATAATAAATGAATGCTTTATATTCATCTTTTTCAATTCTAATTCTCTTTTTATAACAGCATCCAACATTATATGTCCCTTCAACATTTCCCATATTTGCAGATTTTTTATAATAAATGAATGCTTTATGTTCATTCTTTTCAATTTCAATTCCTTCATCATAACACTGTCCAAGATTAAACATTCCAAGGGCGACTTCTAGCTCTGCAGATTTTTGATAATAACTGAGCGCCTTTTGTTCATCCTTTTTGACTCCAATTCCATTTTGATAGCAATATCCAACACTAAATGTTCCATCAGTATCTTCCATATCTGCAGATTTTTTATAATAACTGAATGCATTATGTTCATTCTTTTGAACTCCAATTCCGTTTTGATAACAATATCCAACATTATAGGTTCCTTTAGCATGCTCTATCTCTGCAGGTTGTAGATAATAAATAAATGCATTATTTAATTCTTTTTAACTCCAATTCCATGTTCATAACAATATCCAACACTATACGTTCTGATGACATTTCCCATCTTTGCAGTTTTTTGATAATTAATGAATGCATTATTTTTATCTTTTTTAATCCCAATTCCTTGCTGATAGCAAAATCCAATATTATTTATTCCTATAGCGTCCCCCATCTCTGCTGACTGTTGATAGTAAATAAATGCTCTATCTTCGTCCTTTTCAACTCCAATTACATTTCGATAACAATATCCGATATTATATATTCCTTCAATGTTCCCCATCTTTGCAAATTTTTGATAATAACTGAATGCCTTGTGTTCATTTTTTTCAACGCCAATTCCATATTGATAACAATATCCAACCTTAAATGTTTCTTTAAAATGCCCCATCTTAGCTGATTTTTGATAATAAATGAATGCCTTATGTTCATCCTTTTCAATTCCAATTCTATTTCGATAACAATATCCAACACTATATGTACCATCAATGTTCTCTATTTTTGACAATAATTGAATGCCTTATGTCTATTTTTTTCAACTCCAACTCCATTTTCATAACAATATATGTTCCTTTAGCATTCCCATTTTTGCAAATTTTTTATAATAACTTAATGCCTTATATTCATCCCTTTTTACTTCAATTCCATTATGATAACAAATTTCAACCTGACATGTTCCACCAGCATGCCCCATTTATGCAGATTTTTGATAATATATGAATGCCCTGTATTCATCTTTTTGCATATACTTATTTGTGCAAGTGATACAAGAAATTAGCCAATTGGAGAACATAAAATGTAATGATCCTGGATCAGCCTGACACATGAGCAAAGCAAAAAAAAACAAAAAAAAAACAAAAAAGAGAAAATACTCAAAAACTAGTATTTAAATCGACCTTGTTGGACTAATAAAAAATAACAGGAATGAAATTTTACATATAAAAAACACATTATTGCTAAAGCACATAACCCTAACACTAACCTTAATGCTAACCCTAACGTCATAATCCTAAACTTTCTTAGTTTATTTACAAATGTGATTTTCTTTTTTGAGGTTTGTATTACTTGAAAAATAAGTAAAATCCATCTTTTTCAACACCTATTCCATGTTGATAATTGTATTCAAGGTCATAAGGGTCTAAATTGGTTGATGTTTTATGAGCTAATTTATTATAAATTTTCTTCATTTACTCATTAAATATAAAAAACCAAATTTAAAATGACAGTTTAGATTATTTAATGTTAAATACACGTGTACTACTATTATACTGAGTTTTGTAACACTATCGACACAACATATCCATATAATTAGATAAAATTTGCATTACAAATTGCTTTCCAAATCTTTTTTTTTTACAAAATTGCTTTATTTGCTATTACAACAGCTCATTTCACAAAGCAACTCTAGTCATTATTATTGTCCGGAGCATAGCGGAGGACGCCTAATGAACGAGCAACACAGATAAAGTGAGGTTCTCCCCATTGCTGCCTATTTTTGGCATCTAGTGTTCTGATCCATTATCTGTTTATCCATTTATCCATCAGATATCTGGATCTGAATTTATTCGGATATCTGTTTTTACTATTAATATTCGGATAATACCTGTCAGATTATCCAGATATCTGAGCAATCTGAATTATTCAGATAATTCAGATATAGATAAATGGATGACAGATTTATTTGGATTTGAACTCTATTGGCACCAAAAGAGGTCAATAGGGTATCGATTAGAGCAATAGTACTCAATATAGTACCAATAAAATACCAATAGAGTATCAATAGGGCCAATAAGAATTTTACTGATTGTAAACTATTTAGTTAATATCACCAATCGAGACCAATATGGTATCAATAGGGCACCAATAGGGTCAATAGGGGTTTCTGATTGTAAACTAAGAAATCGGTGTTAAAAAGAATAAAAAAAAATCGTTCAAATATTATTAAAAATCTGATTTTAAACTTAACAAAGATAACGCAAAAATTGATAAACATCTAACTATAGTTTGATTTTTATTTTAATTCAACTAATATCAATACAAGAAATTAATAAATAAGTTTTTCAAACATATTAAATAGGCTGCCGTCAATAGAAATAAGGCAGATTGACATTTTAAAAAAATTAATGCCTTAACTTTCACAGCTCATATCTTGACGGAAGCTATTTTAATTATTTGATAGTCAAAAGAAAGCTTAGATTTAAGCTTTCTTTTGAATACTAAATTATCAAGCTAGCCTCAAAGCTCATTAAGATATGAGCTATGAAAGTTAAGGCATTAATTTTTTTAAAATGTCAATCTGCCTTATTTCTATTGACGTCAGCCCAAATTATAAATTTGATTTAGAATCAAATTTAGATGATGTGCTGTGTGAAGAACCAGGTATTGTATTTGGAATATCAGATCTTATTCAAGAACAGTACTGCAGTAAGATTAGTGAGTAATACCCAAATCTGTATTATTTTTGGAGGTAGAAAAGTGATGGCAAAAAAAAAAGTTGTGACCATGTGATCCCGACATTTCCGAACCCTTTATAAACTTTGAATGAATCAAATATCAGATAATTTATATTAATTAACAGTTGTATAATCAATATCGATATCATAATTACCGTATTGTCGCGAAATAACGGGCATGGGCGTTATTTAGAGGTTTGGCCCGAATTAAGCTTAATTTAGGCCGAAGTTTGTAATTTCACCCCTGCGCATTATTTCACACAATATGGTAATACAGCACGATCACATGAAATGTGGTAATACAAGCTAATTTAATTTTAATCATGTAGAAATTATGATAATTCGAATGCTTTATAAATTTTTCCAATGGTGAATTATAATAATTTTAATTCAACTTTAACCGCTATTTGTATCACATTAGCGAGTAAATTCTGTATAGGATTTTTTTATAATAACCCATCGACTTGACTTTTAAACCACTTGATACAATCACTGGAAGGTAGGTTTTGTTACAGGATAGTTTGCCGCAAATCATGGAAATTGTGATAATTTCAATACAACTACGTACTTCCATTACAGTAACTCATAGTAGAAATACAATAATTTAAATACAAACTCAAAACAGTCTTAACTACTATGTACCACCGGAATAGCAAGTAAGTTTTGTACCAAGAATATTCATTGTGGAATACAATAGTTCTGATATAAACTAATTAAACCTTAATACATTCTAGATAGAGAATAAGTTTTTAAGAAATTTTTTACAAAAACTAGTAATAGAAATCATGATAATTTAAAGCAATCATTGGTAACTAAATTAGAATTGTAATTGTTAAAGCTTCTATATGAGGTAGTGCACATGTTAACGAGAAACTTCTAATGTCATAAAGTAGATTCTAATGTGTTCTCTTTCATATCGATCAAATATAAAAAAGTGAAGCATTTATTTTATATAAGGAAACCTTGTTTCCATTATAAAGTAACTGTTATAAGGATTTTATATTATTATGTTCAATTATCATCAAGTCGCCCTTATAGATTTACAATGCTTTAGAACATCATATCATTTAATCCACATAACATCAATATTGGAGCTAGAGTTAATATCTCAATCTGGATATATTTTTTATATCCGGATTACTATATAGTCACGAAATAATACACAGGGGTGTTATTTTGAATCTCGGCCTGATTTAGGCTTAATTTAGGCCAAAATTCGAAATTACACACCTGCGCGTTATTTCGCGACTATACGGTAATCTGGTTTTATCATAGTATAAATCCGGATATAAAAACATTATGTCACGTTATATTATATGACATAGTATATATCCAATATATAAACCCGGATAGAGGTATTAACTCTAATTGGAGCTACACTATATATATATTAATCGCAACTCCATTCAACTATTACACTGGTTTTAGACAAATATTTGAATTTTACATATCACACATGATTGTGCAGTATCGCATGTCATGCAGCTATCCTTATTGATATATATAACGAAATCAATCGTTCGATTACAAGTTAATAAATCAATATAGTAAATGTTCGAACATATAAAGGTGAAAATTTATTAATAAAAATGAAATTAATTAGTTTGGTTTACATAATGTATTGACATATAAAATAGAATATTTTCTATATTAATTCTAATCAAGAAAAAGCTATTTTTAATTTACACTTAATAAAGCTAACTCTACCTTCGTAACTCTTCTTATTCCCAATTTTATTTAAGTGAAATCCCAAGTTAATAAATCTAGTGTTATCTTAATTTGTTCCAAAAAAATTTACGAATACAAAACTTAAAGTTAATTATCTTACCTTTTAATCTCATAATGTCATATAAGTTGGAAACGGTTAACGATCACATAGTTGCAACTTTTTTTGCCATTACTTTTCTACCTCCCAAAAATAATACAGATTCAGGTATTATGCATTAACTTTACTGTTCTTGAATAAGATCCAGAGTATAATAATTTATTAATACCATACCTGGTTTTTCCTTCACACAGCACATCATCTAAATTTAATTTTAAATTAAAAGTTTAATTTAATATACTTGAAAAACTTATTTATTAATTTTTTTGTATCGATATTGTGAAATTAAAATAAAAATCAAGCTATAGTTAGATGTTAATTAATTTTCGTGTTATCTGTGTTAAAGTTTAAAATCAGATTTTTAATAATATTTGAATGATTTTTTTTTCATTTCTTTTAACACCGATTTCTTAGCTTACAATTAGAAACCCCTATTGACCTTTATTGGTACTGTAATGGTTGTATTTGGAAGAGCGAGGTGATTATAGACAAATAGTGCCAATTTGAACTCCAACCGATTACAGAATTGAGATTTATATAGACGAAAGAAAAATATAAATAACTTAAAAATGAATCAAGCTTTGGAACGAAGACAACTTAATATGATTGAGATAATGATAATAACTAAAATATAAACGTTGAAAGTGATGAATTAAAATGATTTGAAAATGATATCATGAAGAAGTAATACTTCTTGAAAAGAGTTAAAAGCGGTATGATTGATTGATAATGATGTTAAAGGGTAGAACTTTAAAAATAATCACTCTAAAGATTGAGAATAAATATACTTGTTATCCAGGGATAATATCAACGGAATTTGATATCTAAAGCGATAATATGATTCAAAATGATTTATAGATAAGCTACGATTTAATTCAACTCTTTATAAAATCAGCTGATGCTAGTGATGCCAAAGGAGGTGGGGGCGATTACTTTTCTTTCCAAAACAATTCTTTTCTTTAGGCGAAACACTTTCAAATAGAAATCACGTGACCAAGTTCCAAAATATAAAGAGACCATTACACAGAAATTCTGAGTTTTAATAAGCCGTATCAAGGTTACAAGTCAATTCAGTCTGTCGAATTGAGTTACAAAAGGGTTTATTAAAGTTCAAGTCGAAATTTACAAAAGATAAGTATATACTTTATTACTTTGTGTCATTAAAAGCGAATGTGGAATTTGTCCAACTTTATTAAAATTTTACTTCTTATATACATTTAATTGCCTTAGAGCATTATCGCTCTATTTTGGGTAAATACATTCTTTACTAAATGTATACACTCTTTTACAAATGTATACGCTTGAATCTAAGTGTTTACGCTCTTGGCGCAGGATCTACAAATTTGTGTAAGTGTGTATATGCACTATTTAGAGCATTCATGCGTTTTCATGGGCAAAGCCACCAAGCCACTATTACTTTCTTTTTTAGTATAACTAATTGAATATTCCTATCGTGACTATACTACGTGGGTATTGTTATCAAAATGGAATTGGTACAAATAAACTATATACAAAAGAAAATAAAACTAAAGTAAAAATAAAAATAAAGAAAGAAAAATAAAATAAACGAATAATTAAAAAAAAACTAAATAAAGAAAATATTTGTTATATTTGCCTCCCCTTAGCCTTGAGCTCTTGCGAAAGAAGTCAAACACAGGACTTTATTAAGCTCCTGTTGAGCCAACATTTGAGCTTCGCTTTTTAAAGCAGCAAAGTCTTCTTTCCAAAGCTATTATAAAATGTACAGAGTAATAGCTTGGGATGTGAAAAAATAGGAAGAACAATGAGCGCAATATAAAAAATATACCCTATGAGCAATAATTAATATGTCATGATACTTTTGTAGCAGCATTTGTTTAACAAAGCCTTTAGCTTTGTCCTTCCAGGCTTTATTTTCCAATAAAGACCCAAGAGAGTAATATTGGGGCAATTGACCAGGATAGTGGAGGTTACCCAAGGCTAGTTGCAAACAAACATAAGTAACTTGTTCCTCCCAAGTTACTCCTATTGGTGGTTCAAGAGAACAATTTAGGGTCTTGCTCCTTCATAGATCCTCAAGGAATAATGGTATCTTACTGTGTAATTGTTGAGTATTGCTTTTACGTTTAGATAACTCCAATTCGATGATTTGAAATTGTTGATTGACAAAATAAATGATATTATCAGGGAAAATTAAATAAGTGCCTTCAATTCCGGTCTTTAACATTTGGGTCTTTAAAGTAGCAAGGGTTTTCTTTATAGCAGTAGGAATTCCCATAACAAATAAAAATAAAAATAATAATAATAAAAAAAATAAAAAAAAATATAAACAAGAATGAAATAAAAAGACAAATACTGTATAACCATGAAATAACGCGCAGAGGTGTAATTTCAATTTTCGGCCTAAATTAAGCTTAATTCAGGCCAAACTTCAAAATAACGCTCTTGTGCGTTATTTCGCGGTTATACAGTATAATAAAAAGAAGGAAAAAGTAAAATCTTTAGAGCAGGCTTTTTATTTTTGTGACTGACATAATTTCAAGGGAGTTCCACAATTACAAACGCAGATAATATCGAGACAACTGGTTTCCATAAATTTTAGCCTTGAGCACGTGTCTATTCATTGTTCTTAATTTGTATAACCCATAGGGTAGTATGTTATGGATATAATAGGGGCCTAAATTTTGAGGCTCTAATTTAGAACTGTGCGATGTAGCTAGATCAGATCTATATAAAAAGACTTGATTGCCAATCTCATATGACTCTATCTTTTTTTTTCATAGTATTGTTTTTGCCTAACTTGTGATTTTTTTATTTGTTGAGCCGCTATGCACCATGCTTCTGTTAATTCACCTATTATCTTTTCCACCTGTCTGAATACTTGATTTTGTAATTCTTCTTCTATTCCAGGTCGGGTTTGATGGGTTATTAGGTTGGTTTTTACTGGAAAGACAACTAATCGACCATATAACAAGAAAAATGGTAGATATTTGGTGATACGATGTAGAGTGGTTTGGTAAGCAAAAAGAGTGGGAAAAACATATTGATCTCAGTCTTTATTAGATTGATTAACACATTTATTTAAGACTCCACACAAAGTCTTATTAAAATGCTCGACCAAACCATTAGTTTGGGGATAGTATGCCATGGAGATATAATGAGTAATGCTTAGCTTTTTGCACAGAGCTGAGACAAGCTTATTACAAAAATGTGTACCCCGGTCTAATAATATTTCTTTAGGGCTGCCATGGTGGCAAATTAGATCTTCAAAAACAAAGGTAGCTACATTTTCAGTATCGGCTACTTCAAGGACTTAGGCTTTGGGCCATTTAGTAAGATATTTGGTAGAACTACAATGTACCTTTTATTTGAAGAGGTTACAGGAAGTAAACCCACAATATTAATATCTATACGATTGAAAGGGCTTCTAACTTTAATAGAGTACAAAGGTTTGCAGGTGTTAGGTTTTTGTTTTTTCTAATATACATCACATGTTCTAATATACTCTTTTATATCATTGCCTATTTGGGGCCAAAAATAACAAGTGGTAATTCTTTGGTAAGTGGCATAAAAGCCAAAATGTCTGGAAAGAGGATCATCATGTATATTAAAAAGTATGGCTTGGGTTTCACCTTCCTTTAGGATGCATAATGGATACATGGAAAATCGGGGATTGTTTTTATATAATAGTTCATCTAGGACCAAATAATAACAGGTCTTATATTTTAAATTCTTAATCTCTTGAGAAGTAAAGTGAAAAGGTACTATGGTATTCATGAGATACCAAAGGTAAACAATATATAATTGGGGATCCATACTCACTAACTTGGTTTAATTCGCGTTTGAAAATTTTAATGATTTATTTTCTTTTAAAAGAAGAAAATGGGTAATATGAATCTTAAAAAAAAATATTGATAATGCCAGAACACTGTAACCTGGACTGGATTTGCAAATTTAAAAAGAAGTATATAAGAATTAAAAATAATTTCTATTTTTATTGGGTTTCAAAAATTTGGTTTTGTCAGGTTCTAAAAATTTAATATATATATTTTACTTTTTCTTTTTCTTAACTATTTTAGAACTACCGGTTCTTTATTGGCAGCAATCTATTAAATTTGGGAAAGACTATCGGCATTAAGGTGAAATCTTCTGAGTCAGTGTATAGTTGTAAATGAATATTTTGTTAAAGTCATTATCCATCTAGTTAAATGGTCTTGAGGTAATTTAACTTCAAATAAGTATTTAAGAGCGGAATGGTCAGTATATAGAATGAATCGGCTTCCATGTAAATAGGAGCAAAAATATTCTACGGCCTATATGACAGCTAAATATTCCTTTTCAGTAACGGAATAATTTTTCTCAGCAGAGGTGAGACTTCAACTTGCATATGATATAACTTGTTCTAGACCTTTCTCATTCTTTTGGAATAATATAGCTCCCAAGACAACATCAGAAGCATCAATAAAAAGAATAAAAGTCTTGTCAAAATTGGGGTATGCTAAAACTGGGGTGGTAATTAATTTCTCTTTTAGCTCTTCAAAGGCTTTATGTTGCTCCTTATTCCACTTGTAAGTAACATTTTTCTTCAGTAATTGATTAAGAGGGGTGGCAATTTTAGTGAAGTTTTTTAATAAATTTTCGATAATAAGAGGCTAACTCCAAAAACCCTCTTAGTTGTCTTAAGTTTTTAGAGACAGAAAAATTCTTCACAGCCTCTATTTTTTGTAGGTCAGTGGCTATACCTTCTTTCTTAACAATGTATTCTAAAAATTTTAGTTGTTGATGGCTGAAGAAACACTTAGATGATTTTAAGGTAAGACCAGCAAGTCTTAATTATTCAAAAACTATTTTTAGATGAGCTAGGTGGTCTTTAAAGGATTTCGAATAAACATTAATGTCGTCCAAATAGATGACAACACACTCCCCAATCAAATCTTGAAAAAGATAGTCTATAAGACATTAGAATGTCGCTAGGGCATTTGTTAACCCAAAAGGTATTACATGAAACATGTAAACACCAAAAGGGGTAGTGAAGGCTATTTTAAGTTTATCTGAGTCTTTAACTTTGACCTGCCAGTACCCACTAGCAAGGTCTAACGAACTATACTATGAAGACTTATTTAAGATATCAAGAAGGTTTTGTATACGAGGTAGAGAATAATTGTCCTTTTGAGTTACCAAATTGAGCTTTCAGTAATCTATACAAAACCAGGTTTGACCATTGGGTTTAGGAACCAATACCACTGGGATGTTTACAGGCTTTGGCAAGGTTGAATGAAACCTTCTTTTAACATTATGTCAATTTTAGTTTTAATTTTCAGCTAGAGAATGCTAATATGGATGATACTTAATGGGTAAGGCATTTCCAGTATTGATACTAAATTGGTGCATCTTAATTTATAATCTTTCCAAGTAAATAAACTTGAATTTTGCTCCAAGAAATTCCTAAGTTGGTTACTTTGTTTCTCATCAAGGGAACCTATATTGAAAGTATTTCTTCTATTAACTTCTTCCCTGAAGGAATAATCAAATATATCACTAATAGGATTATACTTTTCTTTTTGTAACTTAATAAAGATATATCCACAAAGATCTGGTTTCACTTCTTGTTCTTAAAAATAAGCATTTTTGGCCAAATCATACAAACATTTAGCTGACAAGAACTTAAGCTTTTCTTTTATAATTTTATTTTGCCTTCTTACTTCATCAATTATTTCATCAGTATTAGAATTATTTTCATTGAACTGATATTCAGGATCTTTATGTTTCCAGGCTGATGTATACCATTCAAAATTTGAATCAGTAGATTCATCTAAATCACTTTCGAGAATTATTGTTAGAGGATTTCCACCTGGGGTTGTAATGAATAGAGAAACTATTCTATTATGCTGGGTAGTAGTATTTAAAGAATTCTGTAAGGTATTAAAAGAGTCTAGGAAATTATTTCTAGCTGTAGTTCTATTTGGGGATAATGATGTTTTACTCTTAAGGGTAAGTTCTTCATAGTGGACCAACAAAGAAAATTTAAAATTTAAAAAAGATAAAGTTAATTCTTTTCATATATAATTTAAAGACAAGGGTTGAAAAATTTCTATATTAATGTTTTCTGGTGTTGAAGGTTTAAACAAACTATTAGAAAGGAAGTTTAAATTTTTTACAATTTTTTTAGCAAAACTATCTAATTGGTTCTTAAATTGGGACATATAGTGTTCCAACTCCTCAAAAGATTTGGATACATTATCTTGATCAACCAGGAGAATAGTAATTGGAGAAATAGGGCACGGCCCTTTTTTAGTTAAAGGTTTAAATACTTTAGAGCTAGAAGTGGTAAATGTAGTAAAATTGCTGAATAATTTAAATAAAGTATTAGGAGACCGATTCAAAATTATATTAATGGGAACTTTGTTATTTTCACAAGCCTTAAGCAGATCATTTTAATAAGAATTTAGGAATCCAAGGATTCTGATGAATCCAAAAGGTAATTGCCTTTCTCTAATCCAAAAATATTATAAACTCTTTCTTCTAGTTCTTCCTCTTCATATTCATTATCACTTAAATCTTCTTCTAATTTTTCTTTATTTTCTTCATTCAGACTCTTTACCTTATTAGGGCGGTTCTTACTTAGAGGTTCAGGTAGTAGCCTCTTGAATTCGACAGGGACAATTATTTCTTGATCCTCCCAAGTAAAACTCATTTTAGCAGTAGTCTAGTCAATTTTAGCTTGGACCTTAGAAAGTTAATCATTTTCAACGATAGCATGGTAAAAGCTAGTGTCGGTTACAACAACATCAATAGGAATTTCTATACTGGCAATAGCAAAAGGGAAGTCAAAGATTTCACTGAGAGCTTGCTTACTTTCTCTGTGAACATTTACTATATTTATTGTGGATGGCCTTTCAACCTTGATACCAAGGTCATGTAATAAGTGAGAAGTAACAATGCTACCAGAGGACCCACTATCTACTATTATAAGAACTTCTACTCCAAGAATAGTAGCATCGCAATATAAGTCAGTGGATTTAATATTAGAAGCTATACTTATGTTAGCTTTTACTTTCTTTTAGGGACAGTTTTCTTTTTGTATAGGCTTTGAATTAATTTAGCTCTTATAGTAGGAATGCTATGAAGAAGTTGTCCAATTGTAATATTGGCCAGTTTATCATATAGATCGGTGATAATTGAATATGGTGGGACTAAAAAAAAAATTTGTAGCATCTCATCTTCAGGAACTTTTTTTCTAATTATTAGAATACGTTTAGGCTTAACTGATGAGGCTTTGAAGAGGTTACCTGTATCCTTTTCTTTGCTTGTATTATTTTTCTCTTTATTTAAATTGTCCTTTTCTTTTTTTTGCTTATCTTTCTTTTTTTTTTTTTTTTTTTTTTCTAGTTTATTTTCTTTTTTCAGCAATGATTCTAGCGATTCTTTCACACCAGACTCTAGATCACCATTCTCTTCTTGAAAACGTTTCGAAGGCCAAGACTTTACAATATAAAAGGATATGTCTTCTTTGAAAAGGTTAAGAAAAGTAGTTTGGTTATTGCTTGGGCTTAACTATCCAAATTATTTTGGGTTGGGAAAGAATTTAAGCTAGCCGCCATGGCTAGTAAAGCTTGCAACGCTTCTTGGGGCTGGAATTCCGGAGCATCACTCACATTGAGGTTAACATTATTGTTATAAATAGGATTAGAACTAGTAGACACAGGGGTATGTTGGGGATTTGGATTAACTTGAGGGTGTACTATGAGGATAGAAATTAATTCAAGATAATATTTTTGGTTTAATAAAGGATAATTTTGAGACATATTAGGTAGAGGGTTGAATATAGTAGGTAAATGACAATTTCTACTTATATGTTCCACCCTACCACACTTATAACAGACTACCTTATTATAATTTCCTGGGGTAGGTGTACGTTGTTTCTGGAGCTGATTCAACATTTTATTAACAGCATCTGTTAATTTATCTATAGCAGCAGGGGGAGAAGAAAAATCAATCAGTGTGTTCGCAGTTATATAGGTAAAATATAGAGCGCTAATAGAGGCCAGTAGATATAAGAGATTTTGTTTACAGGTGCTCTCATAAGCCTTAGCTCGATCATAGGCTACCTGTAACGTATTTGAAGTAAATAGGATGATGGCTAATATGATGTCGGGTCGTAGCCTGTTGAGGAAAAGTTGGGCTTTAGCCATTTCCAGGTATGGTTAAGTTCCAGTTTTTATTCGACAAAGCAATTCTTGAATTGCTGTGTGGTAAGTATCTACGTCCTCGCCGACTTGCTGCTTACGGGTAGCTAATTCAGTAAACCATTTACCTTCCAGGGCTAGAGTATGGAATTGAATAATAAAATAGGGGTGAAAACTCATGTTTGGGTGGGCCAGGTTATTCCAGATATTGATGGGGTTTGGTGGTCGCTGTGTAGTTGTCTACCATGTTGCTGCTGCATCCTTTAGATGGGGAATGATTACCAGAATTTGTCAGTTGTTGTTTACTAAATTAGTGGCAAAGCCTTCTTGACCTCA
This sequence comes from Dentiscutata erythropus, assembly GCA_910591965.1. Lineage (NCBI taxonomy): Eukaryota > Fungi > Glomeromycota > Glomeromycetes > Diversisporales > Gigasporaceae > Dentiscutata > Dentiscutata erythropus. The sequence continues at coordinate 3,384 of CAJVPY010001667.1, read as the reverse complement.
TCAAGCCAGGTCATAGGGTCCTGGTCCTCACCTATAAAATCAAAATATGCAACCAAACTTAATTCTCTATTAGGAGGGTTGTAATTAACCTGTGGGGCCAGTGCTGCTTGTATTTGTTGAATCAATAGCCCAATCTGTGCAGCTAAGTTGTCAACAGGATTCAATGGTTGTGGCTGCTATGGCTGTTGAGGTGGTTGTAGTTGCTGGGGCAGTTGGGGTGGTTGTGGCAGATTAGGAGGCTAAACAGGGTTTGGCTGCTACAGCGGTAGAGCCAAATTACCTAAAGCAGGTCAGGCTAGGTTTACTGGTAGATGTTGAGTTATTATTATATTTTAGATAAGTTTTTATGATTTCGAATTTTATTATATGAATATTAACTTTTAACTAATAGCTTTTTAATTTAAGATGTGCTGTTTTATTCTTTCCATACAACTGGCACCAAACGTAACAGTTGTATTTGGGAGAGCAAGGCAATTATAGACAAATAGTGCTAATTTGAACTCCAACTGATTACAGAATTGGGGTTTATATAAACAAAAGAAAAATATAAATAACTTAAAAATGAATCAAGCTTTGAAACGAATATGATTGAGATAATAATAATAACTAAAATGTAAACGTTGAAAGTAATGAATTAAATGATTTAGAAATGATATTACAAAAAAGTAATACTTTTTGGAGAGAGTTAAAAGTGGTATGATTGATTGATAATGATGTTAAAGGGTAGAACTTTAAAAATAATCACTCTAAAGATCGAGAATAAATATACTTGTTATCCAGGAATGATATTAACAGAATTTGATATCTAAAGTGATAATATGATTCAAAATGATTTATAGATAAGCTATGATTCAATTCAACTCTTTATAAAATCAGCTGATGCTGGTGATGCCAAAGGAAATTTGGGCGGTTTACTTTTCTTTCCAAAACAATTCTTTTTTTTAGACGAAACACTTTCAAACGGAAATCACGTGACCAAGTTCCAAAATATAAAGAGACTGTTACACAGAAATTCTAAGTCTTAATAAGCCGTATCAAGGTTACAAGTCAATTCAGTCCATTGAATTGAGTTACGAAAGAGTTTATTAAAGTTCAAGTTGAAATTTACAAGAGATAAGTATATACTTTATTACTTTGTATCATTAAAAGCGAATGTGCAACTTTATTAAAATTTTACTTCTTATATATATTTAATTGCCTTAGAGCATTATCGCTCTATTTTGGGCGAATACGTTCTTTACTGAATGTATACACTCTTTTACAAATGTATACGCTTGAATCTAAGTGTCCACGCTCTTGGCGCAGGATCTACAAATTTGTGTAAGTGTGTATATGCGCTATTTAGAGCATTCACGCGTTTTCATGGGCAAAGCCACCAAGCCACTATTACTTTCTTTTTTAGTATAACTAATTGAATATTCCCATCATGACTATACTACGTGGGTATTGTTATCAAAATGGAATTGGTACAAATAAACTATATATAAAAATAAAAATAAAGAAAGAAAAATAAAATAAAAGAATAATAAAAAAAACTAAATAAAGAAAATATTTGTTATAGTACCCTATTGATACCCTATTGGTCTTGATTGGTGACTATTAACTAAATAGTTTACAATCAGTAAAAACTTTATTGATACTCTATTGACCTCTTTTGGTGCCAAAGATAGGCGGCAATAAGGAGGTTACCTATTGACCCTCATTTTACCTGTGTAAAGTGCATCAAAAGTTACGTTTTTGATGCATCTAAGTTACGATGTTGATGCATAATAGTAATATACAAGAAAACAAAATCAAGAACATAACTTTGAAAAGGATGTCTGTCCGCACACGTGACTAAAGTTACGTTTTTGATGCATAACTATATTCGATAATTACAGAATTATAGGCTGATATACAATGCCATGCATTAAACTAATTGAAGTTATTTTAGAGCTAAGATTAAAGTTAGTGTAATTTATAAGAAAAAATTTTTCTGCGAAATGAACTGTCGGTGAAAAAACTGTCTATAAAATAAGCATGTCTGTAAATAATGTCTATGAAATAAACTTGTCTACGAATTTGATTGTTTGTAAAATAATCATGTCAACGAAGTGTTGCGCCTACAAATTGAGTTCGACGATATGATTAGATCATATGGAGTGATTTCAATAGAAACAACCCATTTTTACAATTTTTTAAAAATGAGATTTTATTAGATTCAGACATTTTTCAATTATTAATGAAAGTCGATTTGCATAATAAAAAAACAAAGATAATGTAAAAGAAAAATTTCACGAGGTAACACATCACGAGATTACACCTGTTACCTTTAACCAATCAAAAATCGTGAAATTTAGCAATCACATCTTTTCTTGTATGGATGGATATCTTAACATAACTAAATCCACATAATTAAATATTATCTTACAGGTCTTATGCTACAACCTGTGTGTAACTGATCAAAAGTGTTTAATAAATTTTAACACGATAAGTGACATAGAAATATAATTTATCTCGGTATCGAACCACCTGAGACCATTGTGAAATGCTATATATACACCAATTTAAAATAAAACCTTAACAATTGATAACAATTCATAGCCATTTAATTAAATATGAATTAGTGTATCTATATTTAAACAATGTTTCTTAAATTTTCAGACAAGGTTCTTACAAAAAAAAATGTATAATTGAATTTAATCCTAAACCAACAGACTCTAAATTTCTACAAAAGAAATATGGCTTTACCCAAAAAGCTATTCAAGCAAAGGATAAAAAATATCAAACGATGCTTGTAAAGATAAAGAAAACAAATGATGGAAATGACAAAGAAAGAATAAACAATTCTGATGAAGAATGCTAGTTATAAATTTTATACTGCGGACTAATTAACGCGAATAAATAATAAAGATATATGAACTTGAATATTACATTATCGCGGATAAAATAAAATTAAATAGTATGTATGAAATTGAATGATTTGTTTTAAATATACACTAAAAAATCGTTTTTTATACTCGAATCTAAAATGAAAATAAAGAATAAATATTCATGAATTTGAATGGTATATTTTAAAATTTGGTTTATAAAATCTCTTTATACAGACTAAAAAAATTAAGGCAAATAAAATAAGCTAAATAGTAAATGTTAATGAAGTCGAATAGCTTATTAAATTCTTCGATTAATGAATATTCGTTTTATTCACGTGCTAAACTAAAAATAAATTGCGAAAAGTTTATGAACTCAAATAACTTATTTTAAAACCTAAAAATGTCGCACTTGAGCTGGAAGTTATGAGCCTTGGTTTAAAAATATAAACTTTAACATACAGTAGGAATCATAAGTAGCTCACCCCTCTTAACTTTTTAAATCGAAATGCTAGAGTCTTGAAAATTTTACTGT
>CAJVPY010001666.1:0-18626 GCA_910591965.1 Dentiscutata erythropus | reverse complement strand
ATAAGTCAGCAGTTGTTATTTAGAGGTAGTTCTTATATGCTACCTGCTAACTTCTTCAGAGTTTATCACTCACTGCTGGTACGACACTTGTCTTTAGAAGTAGTTCTCATATGCTACTTGCTGACAAGTTCAGAGTTTATTACTTACTGTTAAAGTACAGTAGCTCCTCCCCTTTCCCAGAAAAAAAGTTACTAGTTGTCGGTTCTTTCAAGGATAAAATACTCTCTTTGGGTGCTAGTGGTCTTTTCTTTAAGTCTCTCTTGGTCCTATTAGTTTTCTCCAAAATTTTTGACAAAAAGTAGGCGATTTGGCCTACCACCTCCACAAGATTGGCATTGTTTACTTCCCAAATTCGAACGTACCCAGGAATGCAACTACATGCCTTGTTTATCAGTGGATATGTGACATGACGTAGTCTATTGATATGGGACCTCCATGCGACTGGGATCAGGTCTCTAGAGGCATCCGGAGGTGGTCGGTAGTTGGATAATAATTTGTTAAATTTTGTAGTCGAGATATACAAACATTGCAGTTTTTATAAAATTTTTTCAAACCTGGCATGGGTTATAATAGTGTATTTTTTTTTCGTCTCATTTGTACTATTTCTTGATAGAGGTAGTTCCTTCTTTGTTGGCCCTCGGGCTTCTTTCTTTGATTTTCTTTTTTTACATTTCATTGTACCCCTTTTATTTTTTCCTTTAAAATTCCCCTTCGTTCTATTTGTTTTTTTTTTTAGTTAGTTTTTCGTTTGTTTTCTTGGTATTATCAGTAGTTTTGTATTGGATATAAAATCATCACTTTCTTTTGCTCTCGGTAAAGAAAGAGAATATGAAGGGAAAAGCTTTGATGGGCTAACAAAGTTTATCTAACTTGTATACAGGTTGGTGTGACAAATCACATTTGGGTATGTTAATCGCAGCCAGGTGATGTCAAACTCATAATCGCTAGACATCTATAAATAATATATATTGTTCGAGAAAGTTCAACTCTTATCTAAATATAGTTTTAAATAAATTGAGCACTAGCAAGACTGTCAAAAAATTAAAAAATTAAAAAAATAAATACATTATAATAGTATATTTAATTTTATATTTCTTGAAAATTTAAAAAAAGATACATAATTTTGGATTTTTGGTCAAAAAATCTAAAATTAAGTATCTTTTTTTGAATTTTGAAAATTTATAGTAGTTTAAAAAAAGGTGGCTTATTCTTGAGTAAAATTCTTTCAAAATGCAGATAATTTGCTAAAAATAAAATATAATATATAAAATTGATATAATTTGATAAAATAGTTAATTATAATCTATTTTAAAATTAATATTAATTTGCTAAAACTCTAATTTGAACCTTTAACCAAATTTTTTGCAATTTGCTAAAAAAAAAAAATAGCCTATATCATAGATGTCTGGAATCCTATATTAATATTTTTATTTTTACTATTACTAACTATTAGTAAAATCTTATTTTCAATCTAGCTTTTAGAATAAAGAAATACACTTGATATTTTTAAACCAAGATAATTTCAAGTCTTTAATATAGTATTTTTTGCTATCAAAAGAGCCTGCTTACAAGCTATACTAATCATCTAAATTGACAAATAATCCCCTCTTTAAGTTTAACTATTGTATCTCATACTGCTATATATTACTACCAAACTACTCAGGTTAGACAACTAACTACCTACTATTTTCCTATTAAACATGCTTTGAAAAACAGTTACCTGCTATATTAGTATCATGTTTAATAAAAGGGTATAGCAGAGTTTTTTAGATCTTTAGAAATATTATTTTGGGTTTATCTAAACTTAGTATCTATTTACCTAAGCTATATCTTGTTTACTAAACTGTTTAATCTAATTACTCAAGTCTAGCACCTGTTTATCAGAACTAGTTTTAGTTACCAAACTATCTACAGTTTTTTTCTTCTGCCCTTAATAGGTTTACACAACCCCAGTATTACATTCAGACTTCTTTCATCCTCAGATTCTTTATCAGTTTATCCTTTACTTCTAGTTAGCAACTCAGAAAGATTAATCTGCTTAGACTTTAGATGCCTCATAGGTGCCTTTCTCTTGGCACATACTTTTAGAGTATATATTTTTTTTCTTTAATATATCTATACTTAGTGGTTTAGCTAATATATTCTTCTACTTAAAGATCTAATCATTCGGTTCTCTGATCTTGGTTTCTGGTTTCAAATTTAATTTTTCTATAGTATTATTAAAAATCATGCTACCTCTTAACTTGAAACTTTCCAAATAGGTTTTTGGTACTTCTGGTTTTTTAGATTTATTACACCAAAGCTTTCATTTCTAGATATATGATCAAAATTACAGATTGATCTAGATTCAACTATTGATAACTATCAATTATATACAGATCTATTTTTTAAAATTATTGTCTATGTAATTCAAACTCTAGATCTGCTGCTTGGAGAGAGTAACAACTAAACCACTATACTAAGTTAACACATCTCTTATTTATTAATACTTAAATATGCTAAAAATAATTATAGTAGAAAAATATAATAGTAATATATTAGGAATTATAGAAATAGATTGTTAAAAAAGTGTTGTTGAAAAAGTACTTGTGTTGATAAAAAAGTAATTGGTAGTTTGAGATAAGAAATAGTTATCAAAAAAAAAGTAGTTATTAAAGATGAGATAATTGTTAAAAATATAATTGCCAGTTAGATAGTTTTTTTTTTTTTAGTATTAAAATAATTTTTTTTGTTTTATTAGAAGTTTAATTTCAATTGCAGTAAGAATATATCAAGCCAAACATGCACTTTAGATATCTAATTTAAGTAGTTTGCCTAAAGGTTCTATATTATCTGCTATACCTGTATCCCAACTATAAGGAATACTTATTTAAACTCTCTCCAATAGAGACTTCTAACTCTCGGTATTACTTACTATTTAGAAGTAGATTTTGTTTTTATCTAATTAGGCTTTGTATTTAGCTTAAAACTTACTAAACTAGTTTATTCTTAAAGCAAACCTAATACAACAGTTTATATTTCACACATGTTTTTATATATATATTCTGTAACTTTTTTCTGTTGTGCTACTATATTATATATATATCTCACATTATCTTTTGAAGTGCTATTATTCTATAGTCATATTTTAAGCTATGTTCTTTTTAATTATTCATTCATTATGTACTCCTGCTTTTATTAGTTCAAAATCATACAAACCCAGATATCCACTTCATATTTACTTTTCCTTGAACTAATTTCTTGATATCCTCAAACCACTAATCTAGTTGGCCCAGTGACATTGACCTACTCAGGCTTTAAGTATCTCACAGACTTTCTTCTCTTAGTACATACTTTCAGAGCATATGTCTTTTTTTTTCAGTACAACTTTGATAGTCAGATTGGTAGATTCTTTATCATAGGATCTTGCTGTTCAATTTTACCAGTTTTGTTAGTTTTCAGTTCGGTTTGGTTCCATAGTATTCTTGTAATCCTCACTACTTCTAATTTAGGTTTTTGTTGAGGTTTGTTACAATTCTGGTTTTTTTGTACAACCTATGTTATTTAGATACTTTTAAATTTTTCCAATATACTGATGGCTCTAGTGTAACCAGAGTTACAAATGATAAAACCCAACTTATTAATAAAGATCTGTTATCATAACACAAGTAGTTTTGTTTAAATTATCACCAGTGAGATTTGAACTTGGTTCTTTAATTACAAGATAGCTTGAAAATACAACAACTCTACCACTTTACTATATTACTACATCTTTATTGCTAGTTAGATAGTTGTTAGATAAGTATCTGTATTGTAAATAAATAGTTGTTGAAATGTAGTTTTTAGAAAAGAGTTTGCTGGTAAAACAGTTATTAATGAAGTAGTTGTATTAAAAATAGATTGGTGTTGGAAAAGTGATTGTTAAAGAATTGGTTGCTAGAAAGTTTATTTATACTAAATTAAGTATAAGAAAAATTTGTCTTATACTTTACATATAAACTTAGTTTCAGAATTTTGGTATAGTTTTGAGCATAATGTTGAAGTCTTGGTTTTGGTTATTGGCCTAAAATAGTTTTGGTTAGTTGTAAATAGTTTTTTAGAAAATTTTAAATATAATTGATCTTTATATATATAACTATATATATAATAATGGGGAATTTACAAATAAGTGCCCAAAAAAGTAAAATAATTACATATAAGTGACCTATTTTAGAAAATTTTGCTATATCTTATGATACAGTGAACGAAATTTAATGGTTTGGATACCATTCTAATCGTCTCGTCAAGACGGATCAAATGGTACTAAAATTGCTAGATTTGAATTACTGGATAACGAGATATCACGATTTAAACGGATTTTAGAAAATGTTGAATAACTTGTAATCCAGTAATCTAAATTTAGCAATTTTGGTACCATCCGATCCAACTTGACGAGACGATTCGAATAGTATCCAAACCATTAAATTTCGTTCACTGTATCATGAGATATAGTAAAAATTTTTAAAATAGGGCACTTATATGTAATTATTTTACTTTTTTGGGCACTTAATTGTAAATTCCTCTATAATAATCTATATTATGTATATTGTTTACTTGTTTATATTTTTTGACTAATTAAAACAAATGTCTGCCATGTTTCTGTCTACTAAATTTTTATATATTGTTATAAATTTGTTTAATTATCTTGTAATATACTTTGGAAATAAATTTTAATTTTAGTTTTTGAAGTTGAAGAATAAAGTCATACTATTTAATTTTCAAAAAGATTTTTAATATTTATAAATTTATTTATGAAATAGTTTAAGTTAGTTAAAATTAAATCATATTTGGTACTGACTTTGTATAAAGTTTGTGTTAATATATTATTTATTGTATAAACAAGTAATTAGATACAGTATGTTTTTTTTGTAAATTGTTGCAAAAGATACAGTTTAGAGTTAGATATAATTTTGGGTTTCTTTTGTGTAAAGTTGTATAAGTTAGTGGTTCAGTTGTTATTAATTTGATCTTAAAAGCTTTTATTTTTGCTTAAAAAGGTCTTATGTTTTTGTTACAAAGTTTATTTTTGTATTTTAGCTAGTTAAAAAGTTTTCATTCTATATTTGGAATTGTATTACTAATTTGTATAATTCTGTCTTGATGTAACTAATTTAATTAAAGTCTGCTATTTATAATAGTTTTGGTTAATTTATATAGAGTGTATTGAGTATTCTCAGTATAAAGGATAATAATATAATTAGGCTAGAGTTGAGATTTATTAGCATGTTTGTGTAGGTGTTGGGCTCTAAGTTGTTATAGATAAGGTTTGTTGTCATTGTAACTTCTTTTGCTATAATATTGCTTGAATTACAAGGATAATCTAGTTGAAGTTTTGCTTTCTGTAATTCATGCTACGTTTGTGCTAATTGTTAGATTTATCTTGGAAGATATTGTGGTTAGTACCACTGGGCCAATATATATTGGATTTTATTATAGTATATACTTACTATTCAATAATCACAATTGTAGTAAAATTTAGTTTGCTTTAGAATCCTCGTAAGATGTTAGGTGGGCAATATTAAAAATAAACTCCGCTACTAATTAGTAATCATTAATAAATATTTAGCGGAGTTGCGGAGTTTGCGGAGTCTGCCCACCTATTCTATAGAACATCCTTCGGATCTGAAATTTCAACCATTGGTTTTATTAATTATTCACATATCAGAGTATCTGTAGTACTCTGATAATGAAAATTAGTACTCTATTACTATAGTTATTTGACTAATTTGACAATTACTTAGGCCATGCAAATTAAATTAGTTGGTTCTCGTTACATGCAACAAGCAAATAGGACCCGGCCGGCCGGCAAAAAATGTTATATTTACATATAAAAAAAATTTTATAAATTTTTTTTTTCATACAAGAATAAAAAATTTTATATAAAAAAAAATTTTGACTTTTCTAAAAAAGTTACCCGGCCGGGTAACGAGAACCAACTTTATTTGTTTGCATGGCCTTATAAAAAATTTTACATATGGGGTCTTTGCCTTGAAAATGACCTTACGGTACATGATATCGTAAGGTCATTTTGGGTCTAAAAATTTTTCGTATGTTATGTAAACCAGAAAATTTTATTTGTATCGCCTAATAGGTTAAGACCATAAGTGGTAATAATAAAATTGGTTTTTTGCACCATTCAGTAATTTTTTTTTTGCGATAATTTTAGTGTTAAAAAATATAAAACGCGCAAAATATATTTTATTAATATTCATTAATAAATATAATATACTTTATTGAATCAAACGAAAAATTTTAATGATCATAGAAAAACCGCGTTCTACACTAGAAACTAAATATAAACTTGCACAAATTCTATGTTTATTTCAGTTAACTATTTTCTGTACGATTACAGTATTGTGATTTTGTGGTATTTTTATGTAATTATAGTATTCTGTGAGACTAAAATCAATTTCTATCACAACAAATCAAATATCAGATATTAGATGTCTACTATAAAAATACGTGCCGCCGTTTACGTGCGTTGACGCGATCCAGAATTTATTTATACGGCTGCACAACCACGTGATTTATTAGCGGCCATCTTTTTTAAAAATTGCGTTCAAAAACGGTTGAATTTTCTCGACAAAAAGAACTAAACTAAACAGTGAAGGTTATTCCATATAATGCATCTTTAAACCTTTCTACTCTTTTCTTTCAAAAACTCATAGTACTGTATTGATTTTCTTAGATTATGACTACAAAACGGGGTGGAGGTTTATTGAGAATAAATAAAGCTCAAGGTAGAGGAGGAGGTGTGTATGTTTATATTTTGTAAATGGTGAAATATTTCGCAAGAGTTAACAGATTATAATAGTAAAAAAATCCAAAGGCAAGGCGCTGAACCCTGGTGGTGGCCCAAATGCAAACCAAATTGGAGCATTTATGACTTCATCGGTAGCAATAGGAAGTCCGATCCCTCAAGCAGAAAGACTTACGAAAAAAGGTTTCTTGTATTTTTTAATTTTAATTTTTTTATTTTTTTATCATTGACTTGTTAATGTTCTATTAGTGTTATCAATTCTTATAAACTCTTTAACTGTAAGGGGGGTCAAAGTCACCAAAACCACATAACAATATTTCTTCTGAAGAGTTAATAAAACGTACTGCGCGCGCTAACCGATTTCGAGATACTTTGGATCCAGATCAAGTATTTATTTTACGACCATATTATTATCAATAAGTTGTTTAGCACTTATAATTCAGGCTCTGATGTTATATAGTTACAAAGAGTAGGCCGTGTTCCATTTCATGGACAAAATTCAAAAATTAAAAATGAAGGTCCACCGATTAATCCGGTTGATGACTTTTTTGAAGTACTTTCGATTTATCATCAAACGCAAATGATGATAAAACAAGTTAATGATACTCTTCCACCAGTAAGAAAAAAATTAGCTTGGGATTTCTTCCACGAAATGCCTCCTCCAATTGCCCTTAGTTCGTTATATGAGAAAGGCGAAGCTGATAAAGAAATAGAGAATGAGAATAATACATTGGAAGCTAAGCCTAAGCCAAAATCATTGGAACTTTCACCCGCCCAAAACTTTTTAGATGTTGAAATGGAAGATGTAGTACAGTTTATTAAGTCACCAGTTACTTCTGGATCAATGGATGTGGATGAGACATTTCCATATATGCCACCTTTTGCTCAGGTAATTAGATTATTTCAACAAAATTAGTATTCATGAATCATGTTGATTTTCTTGTTTTTCATTTTAGATACCATCATTGTCCAATTCTCCGACAATAAATCAAAAGGATCAATCGATTTTTGGTCAAATTATGGCATCACCATTTCAGCGCCGCTTGAGTGATTTGACACGTAAAAATTCTCTTGAACGAATGAACTCTATAATTATAAGTAAGTTTTTTTTTTTTTTTTCTTATGGTGGATTAAATTCAATTTTATTAAATAAATATATTTAATATTCAAAGCCAATGAAAAGTCAAATTCTACGCTTTCAATGGATGTCGATGACAACTATTCCAATCAAGACAAATCCTTTATAGAGCAAAATGATACACTTGTAGGATCACCTATTGCTGAAGAGGAGTTTAAAGAAATTGAAGAAACTGCAACTGAAACAATAGGTGAGCCTGATGTTACTAGTGATACAGATCCACCAATAGTTGATGAACAAGAAAATGAACCAGAATCGCCGGAGTACGTAAAAAGTCAATTTTTTATAATTTGAGGTTTGATCAAACAAATTAATTCGCAAATTACATGTCACCATAGTCTCCCTACGCCAAAATTAGATTTATATAGTTTAGTCCATGGTCCACCTCAATTAACCCAGACCCAACTATTAAAAGAAGATAAAATTAAACAAAGACAAACACTATATAAAAAAACCAAAGCACTTCCAGATCGTCTAACATCCGAGAAAAAGCGAAGAAAAAACGGGTATGACAAATTAATAAATAAAAATCGTAATGTTCAGTGCGTACTTGCACGTATTGACGATCAAAAGGCCAAAGCAACAAAAAAGGCACAAGAAGAAGTCGAATCACGGAGAAAAGTCATTGAAGCGCACGATGAAGACTACGAATCCGCCAAAAAAGAAATAAGACGTCGGGTTCAGATTTTTGAACGTGTTACGAAGGAATATCTCGAGCGTGGCAAAAAAGATCCTAAATATAAGTATTCTATGACTAAAATTAAGGAAGAAGCTCTAACTGAGATTGAAAATACACCATCATTTCTTAGATCATAATTTAATGAGAATTTTTTCTAGATTTCTAAAAGTTGATTGAATCCCCATCCATGTACATTCCCCCTCTAATAAGTAGACACTCGTAGATCATTAAAGTACGACAGCGATTAAACTTTTTAAGTAAATCATGTACAGCCAAAATCGATATATCAAAATTTGATCCACTATATGTGTTCCAAAATCCATTTCTGGTGACCGATACTCAAAAAACAAATTTTATCAATTCTTAAATCTGGCATACCTATCTACTCATTTGATTTTATATAACAGTAATTCCACCAATCTTTTTTATAATCGTTTGGCTAGTGGATATATTTAAAGACGTTTGTTTTTTTAAATCTGATAATCTCCATCAACTTTTGAGTTTAAAAAAAATCTTTAGTCGTGATTTAATTGAGTGTATAAAAACATTTATTGTATGTGTAAGATAGATAGAGTATGCAATCACAATTTTTTGTATTAATTACATGTGTGGATTATGACATTAAAGTTGTCTGGCATTACAATAGTTGGGCTGAAAATAAATTCCGTAAAGTTCCGATGTCGAACTTAAAAGATTCTGAAGAAACTTACAATTTAGCTATAGTTTTTGATATTAACGGATGATAAAAACTATTTACAGTATCTGTTATTTATATGATTATATTTTTTTTATTAATATTTAAGCCAGGATTGAATAATACGAAATTAAAATTTATGGTTAGGGGTTTATATTAAAAGTAAAGGGTTGGCTAGTTTTTAAGATATAGTAATGTTTAGTAAGACCGATAAAATATACATGTTTTTAAAAAAATCGGGAGATATGAAGAATTACTATAGTAATACTATATATACTGTACATGAAGGTTAATACCCATAATCTGAAGCCGGAATCAATTTCTGTCAAGTCAACATCTTTTGTGTTCTAACAAAAACCATAGGCAATTTTTCTCTTTTTGATAGTGGCAAAATCATCAAAATCGGCCCAATGGATTGTGAGATATTCTCATTTTTGTCTTCATGATCATATGAAATTTTCTTTGCAGATCTGCAAAGAAATCATGAAGACAAAAATGACAATATGGGCTGCCGTCAAGCAAATCTACATTTAAAAAAAAAATTAATGCCTTAACTTTCATAGCTCATATCTCAATGATTTTTAAAGCTATCTTGATGTTTTAACATTCAAATGAAAGCTTAGATAGTAAGCTTTCTTTTGAATTAAAGCATCAAGATAGCTTTAAAATTCATCGAGAGATGAGCTGTGAAAGTTAAGGCATTAATTTTTTTTAAATGTAGATTTGCTTGATTTCTATTGACGGCAGCCCATATCTCAAGATTCATTGGGCCGATTTTGATGATTTTGCCACTATTAAAAAGAGAAAAATTGCCTCTACGGTTTTTGTTAGAACACAAAAAATGTTGACTTGACAAAAGTCAAATTTTAATTCCGGCTTCGGATTATGGGTATCCCCATTTCTATGTATAGAATTTCTGCACATCTTTCACGAATCACGAATTAAATATTATTTATACATTGTAAAAGAATTAAAACCATAATACGTATTGTAAACTTTTTATGTATTGATTTTTTTTCTTTACGTATTACGATTTAATATCCATAAATCTATCAATGAAACTAAGTCTGCATACGTATTGAGAATTACAGTTTAGCAAACGGGCACGTGCCGCTAAATGCACGTCATTTGTCAATTACCGTTTGCCCAGTATTGGCATGATTCGTAGGGAGTTATCGGCCGAGTTTTAATTTGAATAAACATTATACAGTATATCGTAATACATGAAAAAAAATAAAAAAATAACAATATTTTCGTGATCATGAGTTTGTCGGATAATAAAAGTTCTTCAGCACGTAAAAAATGTTCGAAAACTCGACTCACTAAAATATAAGCATTTAGTTATTACTTGAAATGGCAAATTTTTATTTCAATTATGCATGTCGATATATATTGAATAGAAAGTAAAAAAAATAACGATAAAATTCACGTTCAATTTGTCGGACTTAACAAGCTACATATGACGCAATTCATGTATTAGTGAGCGTAAAATACAACAGTAAAGATAGTAAAGATAATGATAAGAAAACCCAATTATTAAAATGCTATATTGTATAATTGGTTTCTGGATAAGTTGAAATTTTAGGCGTTGGCCACACATTATTTTCGAATTAGCCCAACCGTTGAATTTTTGAATCCGACGAATTCCGCATGTAAAGACAATGGCTACATACCGGATTCTATGATTCACAAAATTCAACGATCGGACTAATTCGAGAGTTATAACGTTAACAATTTGTTTTTTATTATTTAAAATTTACTTTTTTCGGTTCACCTTCCTTTTAAAACCGCCAATATTCAACTACAGTTTTTCTAAAAATTGAAATTATTTGCTATTATCCAGTATATAGATGGTTTTTATGTTTATCACACAAAAAACCTGTTACTACAGGATTACAGATTATCATAATCACTTGTTTTATTATGCCTTCTAAAAAAATATATATATCGGATAAGTATGTTAAATACGTACGAAAGTATGTATTTGTTACTGCTCTATGAGAATGCAGTTTAAAGTAAAAGTTTGTAAACCCGACTTTGTTTATCAACGTAAATGCAATTCTCATTCGTAAAAATGTTATTCTAATTATATTTTTTTTTATAAAAAAAAATTTTTTTTTTCTAGAAGTGATGTTCATCACCGCTTAAAATGGTAATATATATAATGAAGATTTTTTGTCATTCAGTTTGCCAAATGTATAAATTATAATAGATATATAAAGATCAATAATTATTAATTATTGTAAGCAAATTGTTTTTAATTTTTTTTCAGTGTCTTCAACAATCAATAACGACAAGACGAAACAAAATTTATAATTTAAAAGTAAAATGAGCGAAATACTATTATTAAATTTGAAAATTTTTCAAATTTTTTTATTACTTCCAATTATTATATTAGGTACACACGCGTTTGCTTTTTTTTATTTTTCGAAAATTCTTGTCGTTTTTACCGTTTTTATTTCTATTTTATAAACAAAAAATATTTATTTCTAATTCACTCTTAACAGATGTGATAGATGCCAACTCTACTTATGGAGGATCAGCGTTTTATTATTTAACGTACGTGTGTCCTTTTAAACGTGATTATGTATACATACCGAAGAAACTATTTCAACATTGACTCTTAATACGAAACCACCGAATATTTTGGCGGGTTATATTAAGAATTAATGCCGAAATAGTTTCTACGACATGTATAGTATCGAGTTTTAACGTAGTGTATTAATTCACTTTTAAATTTTTTCAGAACACACCATGCATTCTCATATCGAGGGTTTTATGAGTTTGTTTGCTTGGTCACCTCAGTAGTATTAGGTATATAATTTATACTCTTGTTGATTCTTGCTAAGATATATCATCATGGAATACAATGCTATTTTTTTTTTTTAATAACGAATTACCGTAATAAAATTTGTAGCTTTGGCTCTTTATAGATTAAAATCTCTATGCAAATATAAAGAACATAAAGATAATAAAAATAATAGAATTAATAAAAGTGGATTTGCTATTGATCTGTATGAAGCCTTTTTTTTCTTTTGTCGAAGCGCTTGAATTAAATTTCACTGTTCACCTTTTGTCTTTATAAATCATTAGAGCTTTGGCGGCTTTTTGGCTCGCAGCATGTGAGTATATATATATATATTTTCAAGTTTATATGCTTTGGTTTAATATTACTAAATACATTTTCTATCTTAAAAAGCCTTGGCTTGGCTCTCTCCATTATACTTAAACAAATTATATGTTTGCTACTCGCAATCCGCTGATCAAATTACAGTCCAAGCCTATAATCCTATACTGTGTAATGCATTTATAGCTAGCTCAATTCTTGATTTTACGCTATTCATGTCGTTCTTAATATCTGCATTTCTCTACTCAAATATATATAACAATAACGCTAATAAATGATCAAATAAAATCTTGAAATAATGATAAGTGATTATTAAATTGATTAATTAATAATTTACTCAATTGCTCTGAGATTAAATATATATTACGTCTTTTAACTAGTAACTATTGGTTTTGATCAAGCTGTGATATCATGAACATATATATATATTTCTTCGTATATATATAGAATTATATAAATTTTTAACTTAAAGCTAGAATTAAATTTTAAAGCTTAAATTAGGGGTTTGGGGAAGGTTTTTAGCATGTTGGGCTGGGGTGTTACTTCGGTTATTTAATCACTATGCAATTTATCATACAGTACACGTATTACAGATTTTTACGTTACACAAATGCAAATCACTATACAATAAAGACTATCGATCTTTAAAATGATTCAACTTATCGTCAAGACGTGGAATTAACTTGAAATTTTCACCAGTTGTTTATATAAAGTCAAAGAATAAAGCTACGTTTCAATTTCTTTTATTAATATGTGGGTTTTGAGCATTCGCCTTATAGAATATTTGAAAATTCATTAAATAAGGCCAAAAAAATTATATTAAACGTAGAAGTCGAAAATCAAACATACAGTAGTTACTTCGAGATGGTTCTGATAAACACTTTTCAGTCAATAAAAATCAGAAAAATAAGTGCAATATTCTTTAGAATTTTTGTACTTAAATAAAATTTTATTGGATCATAGTAAAATGATCAATGTAACTGACATAGTTTTGATTAAATAGTCGATGTGACACCCCAATGCTGGACATTTTTACTTAGTACATCGAACACTAATTTCCTTAGAACATTTTTGAGAAATGGCCAAATTAAATTAAATTATTTTTTATATAAATATAAATAAAATTTACATAGATTTTATATATTTATATATAAATAATAAAATAAAATTATATACAGTTCACCCTGTCAAAACCGATAACCTCCTATAACTGATAAAAAATTGATCCACCATGTTCGTTCCATAATATAAATCTATATTCAAAAAACATAGTTGCTAGTAAATCTGATATTTTTGATCTAGCCAATTAAATTAATTCTGTATAGCAAGATTGGATATTATTCAGCCAATCATATGACTAGTAGGTTCATAAAACATATGTTTTTTAAATCTGTTAACTTCTCAAAACTGATTCAAAATCCGTCTACCATGCATACTGGTCTTGACAGGGTAGACTGTATAAAAATTATATAAAAGTTCTTAATATATAAGTCTACAATGGGTTGTAAATCTATATAGAACTTTATATAATATTATATAACTTTATAAAGCTATATAAATTTTATAAAAAAAATAACTAATGTTGGATGATTTTGGTACTATCGAATCTAATGAGATGCTTCAAATGATATCAAAATTAGATTACTAGATCAAGCTAAGATAAAATTGGTTGAAAAATCATAAAGTCAATTGTATGGGGTACGTATCACTTCGTAGAAGTTTATTTCACAAACATCTTGTTTCACAGACAATCAATCCATAAACAAGTTTATTTTAAAGATAATTAATTTACAGACAGTTCATTTTATAGACATTTCATTTTTGTAGACAATCTTTAACACTGATTCAAAAGTTATTTGCTATTAGAGATTGTCTATAAAATAAACTGTCGATAAAATAAACTGTCGATAAAATAAACTGTCGATAAAATAAACTGTCTATAAAATGAACTGTCTGTAAATTAATTGTCTTTAAAATGAACTTGTCTATGAACTGATTGTCTGTGAAACAATGTGTCTGTGAAACAAACTTCTACAAGGTGATACATAACCAATTCATATAGATGAAGAAGAAACCTTTACTACATAAATGATGTACTATATAATCATCCACATGTTATTTCGAGACGTGTCATTTTTAAACAAAGAATCAAAATGAATTAATCTAAAGTCCATATATCAACGCTAATACATGTTATTTTTAAAGAATGCAATTTCTAAAATTACACTTATAAGCGTTATTTCGCAACTTTACAGTATTTAAATTATTTATTATACAAATGATGGTGCCCCACCACACAAACATACGTCACGCGATTAAGCAATATAATATATATGTTTCATTAAAACTTTTTTTACTTAGACAATTCTATGCAAACTTTTTTTTCTTTATTCAGATAAAAGATACACTAAACTAACATATATTATCTGGCTACAAAAATTTATAGTTTTTTTGCTAATATCTATTTTAATTTTATATCTATATTTTATGTTAAACACAAAAATCAATAATTTATTACAAGTACAAATAATTTTTAAATTTTATTAAAGCAATTCTTGTTACATGATTAATAAAAAAATTTTTTTGCAATTTATTCTAATTTTAATTCTAATTTTAATTTTAATCTTCAGCTTTATTTTAATACTGTATTATACTTAATATATATAAAGATACTCCGCAAAATCAAATCAAAATTTGAATATTTGATCAAACTTTTCAAATATTTGATTCAAATTCAAATTTTGATTTGATTTTGCGGAGCACTAGATACAAATATATACAGTATATATATTATAGTATTTTAAAATTAAATATTAATAGGATACTCTAAATAAAAATATTTTATATTTTAAAAACCTCTTTAAATCTTAACAGTTAAATACAGTATAATTCTAAATCTAAATACTAAAAAAAATTTTATACAAACTATATATAAGTTATAATAAATATATACGTACAAAGATATATTTTATCGTATAATAACAAATACTACAAATACTGTATATATATATAATGTATAATTAAGAAAAAACCCGTATATATGTTAGACCATATGAAGTTAATTAGCTGTTTCGGCCGAGTTAGTTTTTTATACAAAATTTTATGTTATTTTCTATAAAGTACTCCTTGTTTTTGATACAGTACTGCAGTATTTTCTAGAAAAAAATACCAAATAACAAATAAAAAACCGGGTTGGCGGTAATTCATTAATTAAACTTTATATGGCATTCATTATGTACCAAAGTTGGGTACGTAGAAAATTTATAATTTCGATCTAAATTATATTGGCTAAAATTAAAATTCTAATTCTGGCCAAAAATAATTAAAATACGAATAGTAAAATTTTTAATATACCATATATTACCTAGCTAAAATGTTATGTCGGAGTCTAATTTTATTAGTAAAGTATAATATCCACTTCCAGATTTCGGCTTCAGAATCGGAAGGGTTGCTTTATTCAGGAGTTGCTTTTAATTGGTACTTGTATTTTTAACACCAATCTCCGCGATCAAACAATATCGATTAATAACACCAACAATAGAAAGTAACTTAATAAGGCATTATTAAATTACACAGCTTTTAAAGTAGATAGTGAACCATCCGGATCCGGTGTAACTATTGAACAGATTACAACATATATAAAGTAATCGATTTGCTTCTTTCTCACCATATTTCCGGAGTCTGTAAAGGAAATAGCGAAACATTCGTGAATCGAAATCAACATTCTAGCTTCCAAAATCGCACTTTTACTTTATTGAAGAACACCAAGTACTGCATAATTTTTGAAGTACGTACAGTACACTTGCTTGGTGTTATTGTATTTATTGAGTCGACCAGGGCGGCCCCCCGAAGTGCTGATCGATGGTGCAGCCGCAGCAAAAAATATGACAAGATCTTAGTTATTAAAAATTGATATCGATTATCATTATACAATTCTGATTGGTAAATTATTAGCTGCGCCACTGATCCGTGGCCGCCTTGGTCGACTCGTATTTATATTTAATGTAAGACGTGAATTCTTATTATGTCGCTCTCTTGTGAAGAATGAAAATCGCAGTTATTACCGAAGCGGGCGAAATCCATAATATAGAAGTGGACTCTCAAATCGAATTAGAAAATCTTAAAGCTTTGATTGAAGCTGAGGTTCGAATATTCACGTTGTTCTGATAATAAATTTAATAAGTTTGATTTTTAACACTTAAAACACTTTACTGTGTTCTCATATAATATTAGACAGGAATACCACCCGCTGATCAAATTATTTCTTATCATGGTCAAGAACTAGCAGATCCAAAAAAAACTCTTGAACAATATAACGTCCTTGAAAATGACATGTTGTTGATTAGAAAAAATCCATCTCAAACCATACCTAGAGAGTAAATCGAGAGTTTCATATTGATAATTTTTTAAGCTCAAATGAACCAGTTACTTACCTAATAAATTTATTAACATAATTTAGCAAACCACCAGACATAGAATTAATGCGACAGCAGATCTAGAAAGATCCTCAAATTTCACGACAATAACATCAGATGCGTTTGTTCATGTAAGTAATTTATTTTAATTTATCAATAGTTGAAAGGATTACTTATATTTATTATTTGTAGACTCAACCTGAATTATTTAATGCGGCATTTACTGGACCAACACAATTTGCCACATTGGTCCGTCAAATGAACCAACGTAGTCAACAGATGCAACAGGTTGTAGACTTCGTTAAAATTTTGATTAAGCAACGATAATGTTTATTAAATTAAGTATTTTAAAATCTTTTTAGAATATCCATAATGATCCTCTAAATATTGATGATCAGCGAAAGATCGAGGAAGGAATAAGAATGGAAAATGTTGAAAGAAATAAACAAAAAGCCTTGGATTTAATTCCCCAGTTCTTCGCTCCAGTAAGTGGCCATTTGCTTTATTTAAAACACTCATACGTATTACCTACGCTCAGTGAAATCTTTCTGTATTAAAAATTTATATCCAGGTAGTAATGTTATACATTGACATTGAAGTAAATGGGCATCCAATCAAAGCTTTTGTGGATTCTGGTGCACAAAGTACTATTAGTAAGTATAAATGCAAGCTTCAATTTTTTATTATGTTTACAATAACTCTTACACTAAAATTGCATTAAGTGAGTCCTCAATGTGCTGAAAAATGCGGGTAAGCATTGATATTGTGTTTAAATATTTATTGGTTAAATAATTCTTTATAATTCATTAAATATTACGAAACATAGGATTATGAGACTGGTTGATCAACGATGTGCCGGACAAGCTATAGGAGTCGGAACTGCCGAAATTACAGGCCGTATTCATTACATTGACATTGATGTTAAGAATTTACCATTATCATTGGAATGCTCATTTATGATTATGCAGGTTTGTAAAGTCATTTATATTCTATCTGGAACCCATCATACAACATTGTAACATAGGAATTGCAAGAATTAATTTACTTTTAAAATTTTATTATATAATTATATTACTTTTTTAAATTAACATTTGAATTTTGTACACAGGGGAGCCACGACGTACTGTTCGGACTGGACATGTTAATGTGTCACCAGGTTTGTTTATAAACTGTTAAATCCGTACTACGTTGAATAGTCTATTATAATTGAAATAAGGAAACTGAAATCTTCATCAAAAATAATTGGTAGGCATGCATTGATTTGAAAAAGAAAGCATTGATTATCAATGATGTTGAAATTCCTTTTCTGGCTGAACATGAATTGCCAGAAAGGGCTATGCATATTGGATAAAATTCTTTTTTAATAAAATTTAGTATCTTTTATTAATCAAACGTTCCAAACTTATATTAATGAAAAATTTCGAGCGTACTTATTTTATAAATAACCTGTAAAAATTTCTGTGTAATCCCATCTTGTATTAATGAGTTGAATCATTTTTGAAATAGACAATTTTTTTAAAAAAGATAATTTAATTGGAAAAGATGCCTAAGTTGGTTACAACTCTTCAGATTAACAAAATTTAGAATTGTCAACAATCAAAATAAAATGTGCAATCCCAATTTCAACTCAAAAAAATCTTTAAGGAAATTCAATACTGCATTTGTGTAACGCAAAAATCTACTATCGAATTAACGTTAAGGACCGGTTTGATTTTTTATAATAAATGTGGCAGATTAAAATGAAATCGGATTAAAATGAAATTTTTCTATTTTTTTAGGAAAATTTAAAATTTTT